>WAAB01015168.1:0-13692 GCA_013389865.1 Piaya cayana | reverse complement strand
AGCAACAGCCAGGAATGACCAAGCCTTTCTGGTCTGTGCTGCCCGGGTTTCCCTCTGGCTCAGCTGCGATCGCTCTTCCCCACGAGCTCGAGGTGTGCTGGCAACCCCCGAGCATCCCCGTTTTGAGAGCGGGTGGGACAGAAGAGCTCTCCAGCAGCCACCCACCAGCCTTCACAGCAACCGTGCCGGCTGCAGCATCTTCTGGGATCAGCTGTGATCGGCGTGTGGGCTCAGGGAAGAGCAGGAACCCCAAAAACCCAGGTCAGGGATGCGCCAAACGCTGCATCCAAAGCAGGCAGACACCTCCAGGGCTCTTCTCCCAGACAAGCTGCCTGGGATGACCAGGGAATCAGGCTGGATCCCCTCTGGCAGGGCAGGCAGGCAGAGATAGCACCTCTAACGGGTTATCTGAGAGTCTTTGCTCGCCTCCAGACACCCAGATGAGGCGTTATCCACCCTTCCCAGCAGGATGGGGTCCTGCTCTTCCCTCCATCAGCAGCTCCTTGCCTCCATCTGCCCAGCGAGCTTGACCTCAGCCCTGTGTTACGAGCACAGACGGAGATGGAAGCACAAGGACACCCTGAAAGGTCCCTTTGTGGAGAAACTGGCTGCTCCCCACGGTGAGAGACCCCCAGGAAGGGGCTGCCTGCCTCAGTATGGCAAGAACCAACACTGCAGCCTGGGTTGACCCGGTTCCACCCTCTCCTTGCAGCTCCTACCTTATCTCTCTTGGGCCACTGGACGATGGGGACGCCTGTAAGTGCCAGTTTAGGGTCGCTGTTTGCGTATTCTTCGAGGAGCAGCTGAAGGAGAGAGANGACACCTTGAAAGGTCCCTTTGTGGAGAAACTGGCTGCTCCCCACGGTGAGAGACCCCCAGGAGGGGGCTGCCTGCCTCGGTATGGCAAGAACCAACACTGCAGCCTGGGTTGACCCGGTTCCACCCTCTCCTTGCAGCTCCTACCTTATCTCTCTTGGGCCACTGGACGATGGGGACGCCTGTAAGTGCCAGTTTAGGGTCGCTGTTTGCGTATTCTTCGAGGAGCAGCTGAAGTAGAGAGAAGGAGGAAAGAGATCAAAAAAAACCAAACCACGCAGGTATGAGCAGAGCGAAATGAGGCTCGTGCCAGCAAGGCAGGTTCTGACCAGATGCCAAGGGCAGGAGGCTTCAAACGCAGCTGGGAAGGAGCCCTCCTCTACCCACGCCCGCCAGCAACGCTCCCTCCCCACAGGAGCCAGACAAGCTCTGTCGAGTCGATCTGCACAAGCGCCTTCATCGACTGCAGCTCAGCCCCGAGGCCCCTTTTTCGCTTTTGCAATCCAGAGTGGGGGGGATTTATGGGAGGAAGGAAGCACGAGAGTCCCTCCATCTGCCCCACAACAGCGCCCAGGCACCAGGACGAGGTGCCCCAGGACCCCTTTGGTAGCCCAGCACGAGCTGCCAGGTGGTCAAACGCTGTTCCCTGCGCTCCCAGGTGGTTTGGCTCCTCGGCACTAACCCAACGGACACGCTGCCCCCTGGCACGATGGGCACCTTCGCTGCTGGTGGACGCGGGCTCTCCCTGATCATTCCAGCCCCCTTATCTCCCCCAACACCTCATCCCACACACTCCCCACTTCTCCCCCCCAATCTGCCCCTTGCAAAGGTGCTTTATTTACTTGGCGTTGCCATGGCTACGCGGGCAGGAGCTTCCTGCCGGCATCCCCACGCGCGGTGCTTCCCGCTGCCAGGCAGGACCAGGAGAGGCTTGGCCACCATCCCACCCCCCCAGGGGTTGCCCATTCCCCGGGCGAGCGTCCCAGCTGGGCGCAGCTTCCCAGAGCTCCTTCGCCTTTCCCGAGCGGCTGGGGGAGAGGCAGGAAAGCGCAGCCTCCCCCTCTCTCTGCTGTGCTGCCTACGGACTTTCCGCCTCCCTGCTAGGCTGAAAGGAAAGGTCAGGGGCTCAGGGACTCGCAGGCGGAGATGTGTGGGCTGCAAAGCTGCCTCCCCCAAGCCTGGGGCACCACGGCGGTTGGCGGTGGTGCTTGCAGCTGAGGATAAAGGGGGTCCTAATGGGGGGCACCCGGGTGCCGCAGCCGAATCCAGCTCCAAGCTGGGGTGGCCAAGAGCCCCCTCGCCCTCTCTGACCCCTCGCAGCGAGGACGACACGGAAGGGACCCTGTGAGAGCACCGCGTGCTTCCTCCGTGTCCCAAAGAAGGGAAGGAAGAGGGGGGGAAGTGAAGCCGTGAAGCCGAGCGACAGCTGGGGAGCCCTCTAGGGAGAGGAAGGGTCCCCCCACAGTTCCCCCCCTCCCAACCCTGGTGGTGTCCGGATCATCCCCGCGTCCCCTCCCGCTCCCGCGAGCGTTGCCAGCTGCCTGACCTTGTGCTTCTGGAGCTGCCGAGACTCTGGGGTGAAGTTTGCCGAGCCCTCTTTGTTTCGGTGCCCGCACGGTGAGAGTTGGGCCCCCCACCCCTTGCCCCAAACCCCTCCAAGGGTCGGCTCAGGCGGAGAAGACCCGAGCCGGACCCTTGGTCTTCGGAGACATGCTTGGGGGAGCGACGGTGCCCCCCGCCCCGAGTGCCCCCCGCTCCTCCCCGGCTTGGGCAACCGCGCTGGCAACCGCGTGCTCCTCCCGAGCCCTTGGGTAGCAGCAGCAGCAGCTTCCTGAGCCTGAAACAATGCTGCTGCGTCACCCACATGCGGTTCCCAGCAATGCTTTGCAACGGGAAGATGGCAGAAGAGAAAAAAGCGAGCGAAGCGAGGCAGAGGGCAGAGCCGTTCTGCTGCAGCGCCGGGAGGGGCTGCGATGGGTGGTTGGTTGGCGCTGCGTGGATTGGCGCAGGGAGCCGAGCGGTGCAGCCCACCTTCCTCCCTCCGCCACTGCAATCGGAGATGCTGGGGCCACGGCTCCCCAGGGTCGGAGCTGGACGGGGAGAGAGAAGGCGGCGGAAAGCCCTTACCCCACCAGCCCTGCTGCCCCGACTCGTTTCTTTTGTCTTCTCCAAGGCGGTTTTTGGGGGGTTCCTGCTGGAAAGGGAACCCAACCTGGATCCAGGAGACAGTCCGGAAAGGGTTTTGAAATGACAGCAAAGGGGGTGAGCGCCCCCGAAACACGTGGGCTTGAAGGAGCATCCCGAACCGGAGGGATTTGGGGGTTCCTGCTGGAAACGGAACCCACCTAGATCGAGAAGATAGTGTTGGGAGAAAGGGCTTTTAAATCAGAGCAAGGGGTTAAGCCCTCCCTCATCCCAACATATGAGCTTTAGGGACTGTACTTGCACCTCCTGAGCTGAAGGCATGTGGGGGCTCCTCCTGGAAACGGAACCCACCTAGGTCTAGGACACAGCGTTGGGACAAAAGGCTTTTAAATCACGGTGAGGGTTGAGCTCCACCAAAACACGTGGGGCTGCAGGGACTGCGCACACACCTCCCGAGTCGGAGGCACAAACCCTCCCCGACGAGCATCCCATCAGCTAAGTTTGGGAGCAGCCGTAGTCCCAAAGCCACCAAGGACCTCGCTGCTAGAGGGGGACAAATCCAATCTGGGGGAAAACAAGGTCCCTCCCTGGCCGCCCTCAGGGTCCCCAAACCCCCCCACCCTGGCTCCAGATCACAGCAATGAAGATGGAGGAAGCTCCTGAGATACAGCAAGGTATCCAAAGCAGTGCTGGAGGCCAGCAACTGTTCCTAGTCCTAACGCAGGACCTCCAGGTAACCTTAGCTGTTCTCTCCTGCCCCTGCAGAGCCCAGGAAGCCACCAGGTCCAGAGCAGTCACCACCTCAACACCCAATGACACCCTCAGACACAGGTTTCTCCATGGATCCTCCTGTCTGGGGACACTCAGCCCTGTGGTGAGGTTTGGCCCAGCGCAGAGGACGTGCCAAGGTGGCTCCTCCATCGCTTTGCCAAGGTCAAGCACGTCAGACGGCACATCGAGGTGATGCCGGGTCAGGCAGGATGGCAGGGGGGTCACTTCACATGCTCCAAGGCTGAAACGCTTCCATTTGGAAGTGCCAGAAACTTCATGAAAGCCCTCAAAGGTCACCCTTAGCCTTCCTCATCCATCCCTGGTGGAAGCGGCTCCCTCTCCTCACCAATTCCTGCGTGTCCCATTGCTTTGCAGTGAAGAGGGAGTTTGTGGATGCTTCCCATGGCCATGGAGAGGGAGAGGAGCGCCCCAAGAAAACTTGCTCCTGCCAGGGGTGCTCAGGAGCGCTCTGACATCCCCTGGGCTTCCGCAAGCCAACACATCTGCTGCTCCTCTTAGATGTGAGCACCTGGAGGGACAAGGTGCCTTGGGAAAGCACATTCCGGCTGGCAGATGTTCTGGGACAGCAGAAGGAGAGCCTGGGGAACATTTCAGACAGAAGTGACCCACCGGGCAGATGAGAAGAGTCACACGCAATGGCAGAGGAGCAAGGAGACAGCTCCGATCACGGGGAGACTCAGCACAACATGGAGCCAGGAATGGGGGCGATGCCAGGCAGGAGGCTTTGAGATGAGGTCTTGGAGATAAGACCCACACTTCTGGGAGAGGCTATTTCTCCTACAATGCCTGGGGCTTCAACAGCTCCAGGCAGAGCCTGAATTTGGTGGCCCTGTGGCAAGTGAACGGTTCAAACTTGGTTTCCTACAACTCTGTCAAGAGCAGGTCCAACAGCTCCAGAGCCTCACGGACTTCATGCTCCTCGGAAACCTAAATGAGGGAAACCAGCGAGGTGAGTCTGAAGGGATGGATAAAAGCCGTCAAAAGGCAACAGGACCTCTTAGAAGTTCCCTCTTTGTAACAAACCCAGCCCAGACCGTGCCCAGAGACCTCATGAAATGCATGGAGATCCTCCAGCAAGACTTTGGTCCTACAAGGTGGGCATGTTCACAGCCTCATGTCCCCAAGGCAGATCTTCTATTAGAAGTCCCTCTGGTTTCTGTGGGCCCTCCTGTTTAAGCCACTGGAGAAGAGCTCCCCATCACTCATTCAGGAGGCGTGGTGGGAGCCTCATGGGAGACAGGCAAAGCTGCAAAGGTGACAGAGAGGCAAAGGTGGCAACATCTTCTTCCTATTTAAGATGCTCGATGCAGTCTTGTTTAGGGTCTCAGCGGAGGGACAGTCCCTCCCGTCATGGACCTGGAAACACACCTTTTGTCAAAGTGAATCAGCTCAAAGCCCGAGTTTCTCCAGACCACAGAGTGGAACCTTAGAATCATTAAGGTTGGAAAAGGTCTCTAAGCTCATCCAATCCAACCATGGGCCCAACCCCACCGTGCCTGCTGAACCCTGTCCCAAAGGGCCACGTCTACACACTTTTTGAACATCTCCAGGGATGGAGACTCCACTGCTGCCCTGGGCAGCCCCGGCCAGGGCTCCACCGCTCTTTCTGTAAAGAAACGGTTCCTAATACCCAATTTAAACCTTCTCTGGTTCAACTTGAGGCCATTCCCTTGTTCCTTGGGAGGAGAGCCCAGCACCCACCTCACCACAACCTCCTTTCCAGGAGCTGCAGAGAGCGATGAGGTCTCCCCTCAGCCTCCTCTTCTCCAGGCTAAACAGCTCCAGGTCCCTCAGCTGCTCCCAGAAGCCCTGTTCTCTAGCTCCGTTCCCTTCTCCAGACACACTTCAGACCCTCAATGTCCTTCTCAGAGTGAGGGGCCCAAAACTGAACCCAGGATTTGAGGTGTGGCCTCACCAGTGCAGAACACACCATATAGTCTGCAGGAGAGCCAAGGCCACCCCATGACGTCAACTCAGGAACACACACACGTATTCAAAGGCCACGACACAAGCTGTGCTTGAAGAAGCCGCAGGAAACCAGAAGCACAGAGCACAGGTCCCTGACAGCACCTCCTACTCCCTCAACCAAGCGTCACCAGAGCCTGGCCTGCAAACACCTGGGACCCCAGAGCCACCCCCAAACGCAGCCGAGCACCCGACGTACCAAACAACCCATGAAAACTGATCAAGAGACAACGCTCAGAGGTGAAGCACAAGGGCAAAGACCAGGATACACCCATGGCTGTGGATGGATGTCAGCTTTGGCGCAGGCAGGGAAACAAAGATCATCACGGAAGGGAACGGCGGTTACGGGGAATAAAACGGACTTTTGTGGAACAGTGACATTGTCACTTCAGTGCTGAAGCACGAGGGCTCAGAGCTGGCTCAACGCGACTGGCAGACGCAGCTCAGGGCCTGAGGGAAAGACTTGGATAACCTGGAGCCATATCCTGGGAAAAATTACCCAAAACTGAGCCCAAATCCAGGTGGGACTCCAAGTGTCTCAGCGCCCAGCAACCCACAGTCTCCAGCCAGCACTGGGCACAAACTGCATCAGCAACAAGCACCTTTGCACCCAAAAGGGACCCAGAGGAGGTCCAGAGGGTCCCAGCAGAGTCTCAGCCACACTGGGTGCAAGCGGTTGCTGCACCTGTGGAATTATTGAATCGCTTAAGCTGGAAAAGACCTTGAAGATCATGGAGTCCAACCATAAACCCAACATTGCCGACTCCACCACTAAACCATGCTCCTAAGCACCACAACCAAGCGTCTTCTAAAGCTCCACCAGGGGAGGTTTAAGGTTGGACAGCAGGAAAAAAATTTTCACACAAAGGGTGATTGGGCAGTGGCAGAGGCTGCCCAGGGAGGGGGTTGAGTCCCCTTCCCTGCAGGGGTTTGAGGAATGGGTGGATGAGGCGCTGAGGGACATGGGTTAGTGATTGATGGGAATGGTTGGACTCAATGATCCAGTGGGTCTCTTCCAACCTGGTGATTCTGTGATTGAAATTCTGATCCAAAACCCAAGCCAGGGTTGTCCCTCAGCACCACCTCACCTCCTCACAGAGAGCACGGAGGACACCAAGCCTGCAGACGCAACCGCCCTTTGCCTCAGGATGGGGGCAAGGTGAGGATCAAGCAGAGCTTCCCTGTAGGAAAGCACCTTTCCACTTCCAATCCTGTGAGAAAGCGGACGCACCCTGGCAGCCCCGAGGAACGGCTCCGTACCTTGACGTCGGCGATGAGGGCGTCCTCATCCTCGATGCCGGTGGGAACGCATTTCTTGTGCAGAGGGAGCGACTCCAGCTTGTCGACGAGGCAGCGCAGCCCCTCCAGCTCAAACTGTGTCAGATGCACCTTCCTGGTCTTGCGCGGGCTCCCAGCGTTCGGGTCCCAGGCCTGGCCGTTCTGGGAGCCCCGGCTGGAGTCGGAAGAGTCTATAGACGGCGTCTTCTTCAGAGCTGGCAGGCTGCTCCGGCAGCTCTTGCCCAGTTCATCATAGTCCACATTGGCACCATTGGCTACGGGGCTGGTGAGAACGGATCTCCTGGTGATGGGTCGCTTGGATTCCTTCCCTGCCGTGTCCTCCTCATCATCTTCCTCCTCCTCCTCTTCCATGTTTACCGAGTCAGAGGAGCTCAGCTCCATATCTGCCACGACAGAGAAAGAGTGAGAGAAGAGCACAGAGGCCAGACAATCCCCTCAGAGGAGGCAGCCAGCTTCTAGGGGAATCCCACCCGTCTCCAGAGATGTTGAAGCAACAGATACGTACGGAGATGAGGCAAGAGGAAAGGACGGGGGGGGACACAGCAGCAAGGAAAAATGGCCAAAACCCTTCCCCATTCTTGGCTCGTTTTGTGGGAAGTTGAGGGACAGGACATACGAGAAGGAGAAAACAAAGCCCTAGACTGTATCTGAATGGTTTGGGTTGGAAGGGACCTTTAAAGATCATCCAGTCCCAACCCCTGCCACGTGCAGTGCTTATAGCTTCTTAGCCGGGAGAGAGAACAGATTTGCTTCAAGGCCCTTGGGTGGAGGCTGTCCAGCTCTTTCCTGCTCTGAAGAAAGGTCTCTGAGAAAGCATCTCCTGAACCCCTGCTTTCAGGAGACCAAATGATCTTCCTTAGAAGAGGAATGAAGCTGGGGAAGGGGTAGGAGAACAAATCTTACGAGGAGTGGCTGAGGGACCTGGACTTGTTTAGCCTGGACGAGGCTGAGCAGAGACCTTACACCTCTCTATAACTGCCTAAAAAGAGGTTGGAGAGAGGCGGGTGTTGGTCTCTTCTCCCACATGACAGGTGACAGGACAAGGGGGAACGGCCTCAAGCTGCGTCAGGGGAAGTTTAGATTGGACATTAGGAAAAATTTCTTCACTAAAAGGTTTCTCAGGCTCTGGCAGAGGCTGCCCAGGGAGGCGACGGAGCCCCCATCCCTGGAGGGGTTTAGAAGACAGGGAGATGAGGCGCCTGGGGATGTGATTTTGTAGTCGCGATCTCAAAAGTCTTCTCCAACTTAACGATTCTATGATCTTCCAGGGACTCCCTGAGCTCCCTTGCACGGAGACTTGACAGCGCTTTAAGCTCTGCGTGCAGGAAGGCCCTAAGCAGGAAGAAAGCGTCGCTGCCCTGCAGCCCCGAGCACCGCGGTGGTTCCAGCAACTTCCCTCCACCTCTCCTCTGACGGCTTTTATGCCTACAGGAACTCGGGTGCTGGTTTTGCTGCGGGGGCAAAGGAGGAAGCAAAAGTCTGTTTTGTTTTGACTTCCTGCTGGGAGGCGAAGCAGCAAATCACTTCTCTTTCGGCCAGTCTGCAATCGCCGCTCGACAAACAGCAAAAAATGAGGGAATATCCAAAGAAACTTGTGAAACGGAGGATGCCACAGTCCCAAATTCTTCCTAGACAGCCCTCCTGCGTGGCTAAGGCAGACAGCACCCCGGCAGGAGGGGTGAGAAACAGCTTTGATACGTGTGAGGGAGGAATAAGGGTGGGAAAGCCAGCGCAGGGGCCCTTCTTACCCATGCTGAGCGATTCTTTCTGGAAATCCTTGGTCAGATGCGAGCGGCTGGTGATGCAGTAGACGTAGCGTTCCAGCACGTACCAACACATCTCGTAATAGAAGGGATAACGGAACTTATTTGGGACCTGCAAAAGAGGAAAGAGGAGCAGCTCAGGCCTCGGGGCTGCAGAGAGAGCCCTGCTGCCTCCTGCCCTCCTGAGAGACGGGAAATGCGTGTACGTGTTTAACAGCATCATTCATGCTTCTGGCGGCCTGATGTCATCCTCCTGATGACAAGATTCTCATACTACGTGTCCTGAGGCTTCTCTGCAGGTGCTGAGCGCTGCAGGACCCACACCTCCGCAAGAAGCAAGCGAGAACACCCACTTGTCAACAGCATTTTCTACTCGAGATCTCAGGAAACCTTTGGGTTTAGTCATCTCGGACCACATCAAAGCCTAAAATCAACACCGAGCGGCAGCAGAAGGCAGCCAGGCAAGGCAGAACGCAACGCGCTGGATGTGCTCCCATGAAGATGTTGCCGCCCTCCTCTCTGGGCAGCCAGGGAGTCCTCATCACGCTCACAGCGAGGTTTCCAGAGCCCTCAGAAGCCTGGAGTCAGACAGGAGGCAGGATGAAGGAACGCGAGAGGTTTTAGTGCGCACTGAGGCTGTTCCTCTGCCTAGGGTCCTCCCTGCACCTTCAGCAGGTTGGCACGTCTGGTTTACAGAACACTGGAGCTCCTGAGATTGGTCACAAGGTGAGACTCACCTGCCTGCACCCTCCCCACCATCCCAGGCAGCTCCTTCCTCCCAGCTCTCCCACAGGTCCTCACCCGCGTGCGGTCCTCGATGCTGTAGATCCGGAGCTGCATAGGGATGTTGAAGCTGTGTAAGAAGTTGCCTCCAAACACCAGGGTGTCCATGGGAGTGTACACAGCGTGGATCCAACCTGGGAGAGAAAAAGCAGAGCTTGGAGAATCCTTCTGAGCAACCAGGGGAGGTCAGGGTCCCGCAACCCACAGCCCCAAGGAATTCAACTCTCTTCCCAGCTCTTACAAACCAGGGTCCGCAACCTGCCGTTCCATCTCAGCCTTACAGACAGCATTTTTATGCTGCAGTTTTATTAGAAGCCTTGAAAAGGTTCCAACCACCTTTCTCCTCGCAAGGAAATATTCCCTAGCGGAAGCAGAACATTTTGTAGGAATCCCAGGGCTGCATCCCATCCTAAAAGGCTGCGATCCAGCCCCTGCAAACCACCAGCTTGAGGTGCTTTTCCATCTGTCCCACCTCCTCTGCCTTGTTTTCTAGCACAGTTCTGCACCAACCAGGCACGCGAGGCCCTGCTGATGCCCTCCAATTATTCTGCTTGCTAAACCAAGCCAGGCTAAAGATTTACTCTTAAATTGAGAATGTTCCCAACCTCAAAGTCCCCTTGCTCAAGCCCCCTGCAAAGCGGCTACCTGCAATTCTCTCTGCTTCCCAGCTCCCTGCTGGGTTTCAGCGCTTCTGAACATTTGCTTCTGGCTCTGCGCTTCCCAGCTCTCCTATCTCCAACACAATCGGGCTTTGATTGTCTTTCCTGGGCCTCCACAACCACATTGTGAAGAATTTCCTCCTAATGTCTAGCTGAAATCTGCCCCTCTCCAATTTAAAGCCACTGACCCTTGTCCTATCACTCCAAGCCTTTGCGAACAGTCCCTCCCCAGCTTTCCTGGAGCCCCTTCAGGTACTGGAAGCTGCTCTAAGGTCTCCTAGGAGCCTTTTCTTCTCCAGGCTGAACAACCCCAACTCTGTACTCGTATGGGAGGTTTTCCAGCCCTCAGATCATCTTTGTAGCCTCCTCTGGACTCCTTCCAACAGCTCCATCTCCTTATGTTGAGGATTCCAGAACTGGACACTAACTCCAGCTAAGGTCTCACAAGGGAGGAACAGAGCATGTTTTAGGAGCTGGTAAGCAAGATGACAGAGCCAGATCACACCTCCCTCTCCCAGTTACTCGTGAATGAAGAGGTCAAATCCTGGCTGTTTAATTTTTCTGGCATCCCAGGAGTTTCAGTCTCTCACCACAACCCCGGCAAAGGCCACGATCCAGCTGCCCACCCTGTCGTACCTGAGGGGATGACAAACGTGTAGCCCTGCTTGAGCTCGATGCGCTGGCACTCTGACACTCTGTCCCCGAGGAAAATGTCCCCTTGCTTCCCTGAGAGAAGCCAGTTTTCATAGAGCTCCAGGTTCTGGGGCGTAGGAGGGATCAGCCAGAAGATCTGCAGATAAAGACAACACATCCACGTAAGTCAACACACAATTAACAGCTACTGGTTCCCCTCTGCACCCTCCTCCCCGCTCCAGACACCTAAATCTCCTCTCCCCACCCACAGAGGACACAAATCCGCAGGAATTCCGAGTGAAGTGACCGAACCGGCTGTCCCGCTGGAGAAGGCAAAGCTGCAGAGCAAGGTGTTTCCCAACCTGATGCACTGAGCACCACTGGCAGACGGAGCTCGCGATGCTTTCTAAGATAACATTTACATCAGTGTCAAGAGACAGAGAGTCCACAGGTGGCACCTCCATCTCCTTCGCAAGGAACGGAGGGCAAGAAATCCAGATTTTTTCAGGCATGGCAAGGTTCGCTGTGTTCCCTGAACCTGGTCTAAATCCCTGGAGAAAGGCAGGATGGGATAATTGCCTCTGACCTGTCTTAAAGACGTGATAAGAGTTGTTTTCTTAAGAGATCTGCTTTTAAGGACTGTGGAGGGAGCCCATCCAGCTGCCTCCACACGGCCAGTTGCCGTGGAAATGGTTCTTTACCCTTGGCCACCCAAACCTTTTAACTCTGGCTCTGGGGTAAGTTCACTCCTAGATGCCTGCTGCTTTTTATCAGCAGCAGCGAAGTCTCTACTAATTCCACACAAGGATGAAGTTGGGAGCCAGATGCATTTCACCAGCCAAGAGGAGGGAGCCGCCTTTGGTAAATCCTGCGCTACAGGACACTTCGTCTCCTCCACAGGAGCTCTTCCTACTAAACCCAAGCTGAGCTACCACCAGATTTTGCTGCTTTCTGAAAATTAAGAGAATAAATTTGACTTCCCCACCTGTAAGGGGAGCTTAAGGCACAACCTGCCCCTTCCAGACAGGTTTCTTCCAAGCCAGACCCCAGCACAACAGGGTGAGATGGGTGCCTGGCGTGGGGAAATTCCTGCATGGTTCAAACTGAAGTCTCCCATCAGGGATGAAACGTTGCATTCAGATGAAGCCTGTAACCAAACTCGATGTCCATGGAGCCCAGGGTTCGGATTTTCTATCCTGGGCTGAGCTCCAGACAAGCAGCTCCAATCCAATACCCTTTCAGAGCTACTTCTCACCATAAACCACCCAAGGGTGTTTGTACTGAGGATCAGACACAAACCTTAAGTTCAAGGGCTTCTGCTTTTGAAGTCACCTGATGTTTTAAGTCACTCATGCATCTGTTGGCGATTTAAAACCTCTCGTTTTAGGAGAGGCTCCCGTTCAGCTTTAATTACCTCTTTTGCGTTTGCTCCTGCTCCCAGGGAGGTGTTTGTGCCACACCAAGAGGTGACGAGCCACGCAACCAAACCATCTCTCAGAAGCTCAAGACACCAGATGAACTGGGTTTTTCAACTCTAAGTAATCTAGACTCAGAAATTTTCATGGAAAGGGTCATCGGACACTGGCAGAGGCTGCCCAGGGAGGGGGGGTTGAGTCACCTTCCCTGGAGGGGTTTAAGGGCCGGGTGGACGAGGTGCTGAGGGACATGGTTTAGTGTTTGATAGGAATGGTTGGATTTGATGATCCTGTGGGTCTCTTCCAACCCGGTGATTCTATGATTCTAGCCCATTACGAGGTGGTCTCAGCAAAATCTCGAAAGCGAGGGTTTTCAGCCTGTGCCTGGTGGACCTCCAAGGACCTGGCCTACTTTCAAGAACCACAGCTAAACCATTTTAGGGTGGGAAGACTTCAACTCGCTGTCTGGGACCTGCATCTTCAAGGGAAGAGACGAAGAGACCCTGTGCCCTTCCCAAACAGGGTCTGTCCTCCTACCTTTCCTCCTCGGTGGATGTGGTACCACACAGAAGTGCCGCCAAAGTCCACGTGGAAGTCTGTGTAGCAGCCCTTGACGCTCATCAGACAGTACCTGGCGGAAAATGAGATGATGAGAAGACGAAAACGAGCGGTGAGGCACATTTTAGAGCAGATACAGCAAGTTCCAAGTGAACAGGCTACCCAAACCCATGCCAATGGCTCAGAGCAGTGCCAGAAGCACTTCAGCTGCAGGGAGGTGGTGGTTTGAAGGAGAACTCGCTTTGCATTGATATCACATCCCCGCTACAAGATGAAGAGGAGGGCCTTCATCCTCACACACCCAGCAGCTCTAGAAACCCCTGGGGCACAGCTCTGGCTGCAGGGCCAGCTGGGAAGCAGCCCAGCAGCTCCACAGACTGCAGATGCCTCAAGGTGGTGAACGTCAAGAGCTTCTACAAAGCATGGTGAGAGTTCCTGAAAGTCCCTTCCAAATGGGCTTAAATAACCAACCGCGGCATCCTTAGAGGTGTTACCCGCTGAAATAAAGAGGAAGGTGGTCCCACCCACTTCCCTTTGGAACAAACTGCTTCTTGTTCGTGCGGCTTTCTTGCGAGAGATGCTTTGCTGCCTGTCACCGCTGCAACAGCTCAGGAGATCACTTACTTCTGCACCTTCGGATACTGCATCTCCAGGATCGCGTTCGTAGACTCTGTCTGACTCTCCTTCAGGTGCCTGGGCCACATGTTATCAACCCAGTCGATCAAATCCACCTACGGCAGAAAGGCAGGAGAGGTGAGCAGGGCTGAAAGGGGCACAGCAACCCCCTTTTGTTACCTCGTAGGCTCTCCTAGAAGCCTAAATTCCCCTTCCCTGCCTGGTAAAGCCTGCAGCTCGCGTGCAGCC
>WAAB01015167.1:0-13390 GCA_013389865.1 Piaya cayana | reverse complement strand
TCATTGCTCTCTACAACTACCTGAAAGGAGGTTGTGGAGAGGAGGGAGCTGGCCACTTCTCCCAAGTGACAGGGGACAGGACAAGAGGGAATGACCTCAAGCTCTGCCAGGGGAGGTTCAGGCTCGACATAAGGAAAAAAATTTTCACAGAAAGGGTCATTGGGCACTGGAACAGGCTGCCCAGGGAGGTTGTTAACTAGCCTTCCCTGGAGATGTTTAAGGTGCGGGAGGATGAGGTACTGAGAAGCATGGTTTAGAGATTGGTGGGAATGGTTGGACTCGATGATCATGTGGGTCTCTTCCAACCTGGTGATCCTATGATTCTATGGTAGCAAACAGGGTATGTTCACTGTACAGTTATACCACGCAGCTAGAGCGCTTGTGCAAATGCACAGGAGAACTGTTCTCATGCTGAGGCTTACCAGCTGATATATCCATGACTGTGAAATATGTGGAGTTAGGTCAAAAATTGCAGGGATGAATTAGGGTATTTATACTCTTATATCTAAAGGAAAGCAGTCACAACACAGCAGAGTACTTGCTATCTTTTTTTAAAATTTATGTTGTTTCCTGACTAGTTTTTTTAATTTATATTGTTTCTTATCTTGACTACTTTTATTAGGACTACTGGAACTTAGCATAGACACCTGTTAGGTGGTTTTTGGTTGCTTAATGGTTGATAACCTACTGAGAAAAACTGAAAAATACTGATAATAACAGCTAGATTTTTAGTACAGAACATTAACCCTGCCTTCACTTCAAGGACACATATTTTCTCAGTATGGTATACTGCCCATATATAGATTTAAGTTATTCTGTGTATAACCTTAAACCAGAGATTTATAAAAATGAAAAATACTATTTTGTATTTGCTTCCTAAGTGTTCTCTAAAGTAATACATAAATAGCATACTGAGACTGCTTTTCAAGCTTGAAAAAAAATATATAACAGCACTTGAAAATGTAGGATTATAGGGGATCATCTCCATTTTATTATTGCACAATTAATTCCTCTCTCTGTGGCAGGTTTTTTCCACTTTATACATAATTAAAAATCTTAAACTATGAACTGTAAACCTTAACAATGAATTATCTACATAAATACAATGACTGTTTTCAAAATAGGAGATTGTATCTATATTGCAGTCCAGGAATGGAATGGAAGTTAAGGCTGAAGACAACCTCCCTAGTTGTTCTATTTGTTAAGTCAGCTCTTGGGGTGACCAAGCAAATCCCATGCAGGGATCTTGGCATCTGTCCTGAGAGTCAGCATGCACTGAAAACAAACCTTTCCCATCTCCCTGAATGATAGCACTGCAACTATAGGTCCCTGTGCCCTTGCAGAAAAATACCTGAGGCAAGCACATAAAGTGGCGCAGTGCTCCTGGAGACAACTAGTTTTGGGTAGTGAAAATAAAGATGGGTTTGTTAGGCAGCCTTCACTAAATCAGTGGATACCTGACTTGAGACCCAGTGTCATCTTGGTAGCTGCATGACATCTGCCATGTCAGACAAGGCATAATCATAGTTCTGTGATTTTATTTCCCGATATAGACACTACCTTTTAACTACATTTCTACATCTCTGGTTCTGAGGAGAAAAAGGTTGTTCCTTAGGATCCAATCCGGCAATCAGAAAGTCAATGGATTTTCCACACTAGGTGAATGTCATTGTAGCCTTGGTGTGCTATTTGTTCTCACTAAATGTAACTATAAACTCAAACAGAAATAAACTATTTATAGACATTCCATCAAATATTTAAAGAAAGAATTACTAATCACAAAATAAACCTCTTTACAAACTTTAAGTTTTCACTAAATATCCAAAAATTCCAGTGCGAGTAGTTTTATATAATACAGCTACATGAATCTGTGGTACAAAGAAAGAGATGTCACCCTTTATCTTCCAAAACACTCCTATACTGTCACTGAACAAAAGTAATCAAAGCCAACAAAAATCTGAATGCCAGTAAAACTTTAGGAGATACAGAATTTAATTAACTGAATTAATGCACAACAAATTAAAATTTTCAGTAACTCAAGGCATCTCCCTAGCTATTTTTTCCTTACCTTTTTTTTCAAGACTTCACAGGGTAATTTTGTTGCATGTAACCAAATTCCCCAAGCTGCTACTGAAGAGCTCTGTGACTCCTACTCTTGCAGTCAGATGCCTCAAACACTCAGGAGTGAGGGCTGTGCTAGCAAAGGGTACCTGTCACCTACACATTGTGGTGGTGGGTAGACTGTAATCACAGGAGACAGGCATTGTTCTTTCATTACCTACTTTTATATTTAAATATTTTAATATCATGAGGTTGACATGCTTATCATGCAAATCTTCTGCATAAAATGAAGGCAGATGATATTTGCCTCTTTTGGAATGTGTTTACAGTGTACAATTTACTCAGAAACAGGGCTTTATTCTTTCTTTAATAGCAACTGATTGCTGGATTATTAAATTTATAGTAATCAATAGGAATTGATCTAATGCACTACCTAAAGTGTTGTGCACATCATAGTTTAGCTGCACCTTTTGGAATCGTAATGGTTTAATTCCTGTTGTATCAGAGACTGCTTCTAAATGAGGCTAACTCTGCATGTCCTTCTCCAGTAGGATGAGTTTGAAATTGCAGAAAACACTTGCCAGTTCATTCGTGCATACCCATGAGTGGAGGCCCAGAGAAAAAGCATATTTCTCACTTGAAAACATGTATTAGGACTCTTTTATTCACATATCAGGAGGGGAAACCTGATCAGTAGCAACGGCAGAGTCTTCCAAAGATTTGTGTTTGCACTCAACAGCTTATCAGAGATTGCTTGGGTACATGCTGACATTTATGAAATGTTGGCAGGTTGGATGTATCCTTCATACATCAGGCATTTCTTTGGTGGAGACTTAGTCCTTAACATACTGGGACAATGTAGCAGCTCTGCTAACCTGGGTCACAGCACAGAGTATCTTGCTCTGCCTCGGTGCTGGCTCCTCCAACTTCAGAGAGCTTTGCAGCATACCAGGACAGCACAGTGGGACAGCTGAGTCATCCTTCCCTCCTCAAAGGGCAATGGAAGGTCCTGTTCACGTCTCTGTGCAATCAGTCTGCCCTGTGTCAGGACCACCCCATTATACTAAGGAGAAGGATACCTTGTGACAGTCAGAGATTCTCTCTGACTCACTGTGCATTACCAACTTCTTCAAGGGTGGGTTTTCAGTACCAAACCAGTCATAGACTCTTTTGCAGCACCTCCAAACTCTTACCATAAGACAGAGAATAAAGGATGGAGCTTTCTAAACTGAATGGTTGCTTCAGAGCTGTTTTCAGTGTCTAAAGCAGCACCTCATTACACTCTAGCACATTAAGAACACAGAAAGTTCCAAACTCATCGGAGTCTGGATTACATTGGAGTCTTGCTGTGAACGTTATTTAAAGGCTCAAACTTGATTTGGTTCCAGTCCATGTATGTTTTAAGTTATTAGATCTTTCTGTAGTAAACAAGAAAAAGAGGGGAACAATGGATCTAGAACATGCCTGGTATTGCAGATTTGGATATGACTGTAGTAAGTGCCTGTTGCTTCCACAACCAGAGTGCAGCTATGTGAGAGAGCTGATAGCAAATACCTTTCACTCTCACAGCTGCAAGATAGCTTTGACTTTCTATGCGGACTGACAAACCTTCAGAAGATTTCAGATATACAGGCTGCCAGCTTTAAAACCTTTATATAAAATCCACTTCATCTTTTAAAAAAAAGTATTTGTAAAACCAGATCTTTTTCAACATTCATTTTAAAACTGATGCTTGATCCAAATGTACTGAAAACACAAGTGATTTTATTTGAAGTTTGGTTTAAACCCTGATATTCTTCTCTTTCCTCTGTGTTCTGCTTATGAAAATTGACTAGCATCTACTAAGAGAACAAAATAACAAACAGTTGAGAAAATTGTGGTCTAGAACATTATCTATGAGGACAGGCTGAGAGAGTTGGGGTTGTTCAACCTGGGGAAGAGAAGGCTCTGAGGAGACATTATAGTGACCTTCCAGTACCTAAGAAGTGACTACAAGGAAGCTGGGGGAGGGACTTTTACAAGGGCGTGGAGTGATAGGATGAGGGGGAATGGCTTTAAATTGGAAGGGGAAGATTTAGAACAGGTTTCCTAGGGAGGCTGTGGCTGCCCCATCCCTGGAGGTATTCAAGTCCAGGTTGGATAGGGCCTTGCGCAGTCTGGTCTAGTGAGAGGTGTCCCTGACCATGGTAGGTGATTGGAAATAGATGATCATTAAGGTCCCTTCCAATCCAAACCATTCTGGAAAGTGGCAGAATATTGCTCACATCTCTAATTTACCTCCAGGTATCCAAGACACAATCCCTGGTAAACTTAGCATGCCTGTTTATCTTAATTTATATTAAACATAGATTAATATAGACTTTAATCTTTATCATGGTATGCTCCCTGGGATGTTTCTGAAGGAGCTGAACTGCAAGTACTGGAATTACTGAAGAGGTCTCAGTGGACTAAAGGAAGATTTTCCAGCCTGACTTCTTGGTATGGAGCAGAGGGGAGCTCCTGTATTTCATTTGAAGAAAGTTAACAGATGAACACTACACCAGTGAGGGGGCTGCGTACAGGTCAGAGAGCCAGATATATTCCAAGAATTATGATACTCTATGTTCATCTGGCTAGGAGGCATTTTTAGGTTGCAGCATGCTGAAAGTTTGGTTCATAGTAGTAATGTAGTTTTGAAATCAGTCCTTTAGTTTTCCTCACATTACTGTGCTTTGTTTTGTTGCACAGTATGGTTTAGTGTCTGAAAACCAGATACCTGCAAACTGGATTTCAGAGAAAACTAAATATGGATCCATATTTCAGAGGTGCACCAAATGCAATCTGTTCCCTAATACAGTCATAAACATCTGGACATTGAACGGGAGACATCAAACTATGTATGTGATAACAGTCAGACCAGGAGATCCTACTAAATCTGATCTGAAGTGAAAACTTTCAACTATATAGAAAGATGTAGGGCTTCAACATTGAGTTCTTTGATCTACTGATTTACACTTAGCATACTGAATAATTTGCAGACACAGACGTTATTCTACTTTTTAATCACATATGAAGCTCAACACACAGAGAAATGCTTATGAGAAAATTCCTTACATAACATTAGTAAACCTTGTTCCACTACAACAAATAAGAGTTCAGTCTCGTATTGCAGGGTGCCAAATTTTTCCTGCAACAAGCTCACAAGCTCTTATTTTTTTTTAAAAAAAATCTAAGTCTGAAAAATCTTGAAGTCTATGTAATTTCAAAGAACCACCTCCCAAAACACAGTGATGAAGCAGAGACCTACTTTTCCCCACCAATGAGAGAAATGAATTTTTTGGGGGGAGGGGTGAGGTGGAAATTAGCCTGGTTTTAATGAGTTAAATTCACGGATTTCTGAAGCCCTTTTTCACATTTAAGCTCTTGGAAATACCCTGCAATATGGATGACAAATCCAACATCGGTCCTGGTTATTTCTATACAGGCTTTTAAAGCAATACGACATACTTCCTTGTACTGAACTAAATAGAAAGAAAATGTGCTCCCTTTAGACAATTCGTTATATTTTTTTGAGAATATGATTACTGTGCAGTGACTAGTGAAATAGAAAGGGGTTTAAAACAAACAAAATTCCATCAGCACATAGGACTATATGCTACTCCTGGAGAAAAAGTCACATTAAATATTATCACATCTACCTTGTCGGCACAGCCCAGGCTAGGGGTAAGAAAATGCCAGTTTATTGAGGTCTTTTCTGATTAAAGTATTTAATACTTTTTCAGAATGATTCTATGAAAACAACTTGTATCAGAGCACATAGGGCTATAGTGCAAAACTTCCAAAACTGAAGTTATTATGACCCTCAAAAAAAAGAATATAATTTTAGAAGTTCTGGTCACCACATTGAATTAAAGAGGGATGGTGAAATTTTAAGTGTTTGCACATCCTGGATTAAAGACTTCAGCTGATGGAATCCATTTTGTAAATCATTTAATGATCAAAATGGACCCGTCAACAGTGAAACAAGATCACATGTATAAGAACTTAGTTCAAGCCAGAATCCTGCCACACATCCAAATACTACTCTATCCACACAGACATTTTTAAGTCATGATAAGCAGTGCAATATTACAGACTGCCCCTATGCTTGTGAGCTGTTTCCTCAGTGACAGATGGGAAATACAAAGCTAAAGTAGCTAATGTGCATTTTTGTTAAGCTGGAAAACCAGAACAAATGTTTGAATTAGTTACAGCCTTAAATATTCTCCTATAGAGAGAGAATGTATGTATACACTTTTGTTATGCCCATGTTTATAAAAGAGTAAAGAGTAGAACTCAGAAACTTTCTCTTCCCCTAATGCACAGAAATGCAGTCTTCCTAAAATGCTACCTGTTTTCAAATTTTGTTTCTTTTCCAATTTAAATAATATTTGGAAAATGTTCAGTTGTACAAATTAACACCATCAAGAATTTTTTTTAAACTGAAGGTCTAATTTTAATGGTAATATTTCACCTATAAAAAGTGAGGATAACAAGTTTGTATTCATACAAAGGTGTTAATTAATGAAAGACAAACCTTTGCCAATTTTTGACACATTCCTCTGTAATCCTGTTATGTGGAACATTCTAATGAAGTCATAGTTTATTACTAATGATCTAGCTTTGTTTAAAAAAAAAAAGCTGTGAGGGGGAGGGGGGGTTGAAATAATTTATTTGCTTTGGTGTATTTTTAATCACAGCAGGTAAGAATGCTGCATTTTGACTGCCACATTGTATGCAGGATGAGGGGGTATGACCTCAGAAGCAGCAACAGAGAACTGGCTCTTTCACACTTCAGCACACACTGCTGTGAACCAGCACTTTGGTCATATTATCCCTCGCACCACAAAGCTGTCCGCTAATTATCTCTGAATACGAATTTTATTGAACCTTAATTTTCAGTAATGGGGCCTGATAGTTTGTGAAGAAAGACAAAAGAAGGGTCCCTTTGTTTTTGCCTCACAATAACCTTCTAGTGCTGGAGCTATGGCAGAACTCATTAAACTTGAACAATGAGTTGAAATATGATCGTGTTATTTTTGTCCCTGCCCCCAAACTAGGCTAGTCCTGTCTGCCAGCCTGTCCATCTGACTAACGATATGGGAAGAGACATTGATTTTTTTAGTGGACACTGTTACAACAGATTTCCAAACTCCCGCTGAAACACCGGGTAAACGAATCTGAGCAGAAATTTGATTCTTTTGTACATTTGGCAAGATCTCACAGCAAGTATAGCAGTGAACTGGGCACTGTGCAGTGGAAATTTGAAAACCTTGATTAAATCAGGTTAAATGAAAAATTTGTGTTTGATGTGTTCTGCAAGAATAGATTTATACTAGCTAGAAATATCTGCTATTCACCCAAACTTCAAGTTAAAAGAAACTATTACTAAAAAACAATGTACAGTTAATTTGTGAAAGGACTGTAGGTTTCTGCTCAGCTAAAGGTTGGTAGATGTACTTCTACTTTCTTCAAAGTTTAGCCTTCTCGAGGAATCTTCCACTAAGTAATGAAGCTATTAAAAGCCTATAGCTTTCTGATTTGTGTTTTTTACTTTAAGTTTTCAGTCTCCGCTAAACACAGATCTGAGCAGTTGTGCTGTAGTGTCTACAGTAAAATACCTCAGGATATAGACAAATGCAGTAATAATCACTGGATTACTCAAAAAACAAATATTCTGTTATACTGAAATAGAGTTACTTGTTTTCATGTGCAAAAAAATTACTATGTACCTTCTTTTCTAGGATTTTCTTATTATCTCATTGCAATGGGAGTTTGAATTGCTCAACAACACTTTTGTCCCTCCTAAACAGTCCTTATTTTCCATGAGAACCATGTTTTTGGAAGACATCTTCCTCCAAAGTCTTCAACTGTCTTCTCCATCCAAAAAAATTGCTTCATGCAGTTCTGTAACAATTTACACAAAACAAGGGATCAACACTTGATGTATCAAAGAAAAATGTTAATATTGTCCACTTTATGGTTCTCAAATCTTCTTGAAAAGTCTCATATAGCCTAATTTTTAATTTCTTTGTCTTTTTTAATAGGAGAACATACCACAGTCAAACAAAATGTTACAAGTTCTGTGATCCCTTTCTTTTATGCTCACCCTTAATTTTCTTTCTGTTAGGCGCTATTCAGCTATTCCTAAACTAAAGTCATCATTATAAAACCATCTTGCATGTAGAAACTAATTTAAAAAAAACAGTTATTAAACAAAATGATATAAAGGCAGCTCCCTCTCCCATCTCTGTGCCCTCACAGGGAACACACACACACACAGAGACACAGATACTTATCTAGCTAGGACTGAGAGTCTGCTGAACAAATTATAGTTTTTGAGAGTAGGGAAACATGAGATCATTTCAGAGACTTCAGTAATATATATACGTATATATCTACACAAGCATACATAGACACATATGTAGGCACATACTTACAAGAAGCCCCCAAAGCACAAACTCATTTGTTCACCTACTCCACAAATTTTATTTTAAGATTCTATATCAAAACAAATTATCTGTTCTGTGAATAGTATTGCTGTTTTTTATTGTCCTGAGTTTTAAAGGCTGAAATGATGAATAGCTTTACATTAACACCATTAATAAAACTGAACATGTAGTTAACATACTCTGACTGTAAAATTCTGATTTTTCCTTGTGTGAAAAAATGCTGTACTGCGAGTGCTATGTACCAGACTTGATTCTGAAATAAATCAAAATAAAATGCAAAAGAGAAAAATATTTATTAATGGACAATAACTGAATGCCCTTCAGTGATACAACTTTCACAGATTTTTTTCCATCATATAATGAGTATGACTCTTCTGTCACTTCCACAATTGTCAGTCAGGAGTAATTACACTAAGAACAACAAAGAGACCAGCACTAAAACTGGCATATGAAGACAAACATTGGGAACATAAAACTTTTAAATGTAGCATCGGGTTATACTTCCAAGCTGCTTTTGGGAAATGTTGAAGACTTTCAATGGTTTTGCATTTTATTTCACTTATCCAGAATCTTTGCTTGTTGTGTTTGCTGAACATCAGTTTGACATGGGGAGTTGTATTTCATCTATTAGTTATATTTTTTCTTTTAATATTAACACAAATACGTGAACCAGATGGGAAAATGTCAGTCTGATTTTTGATAGAGAGTTGAATAAGAAATAAAAAATGGTCTTGACCTGTGATAATGTGCAATAAGACAATCATCTGAACAACAAAAAGCAGATATATCATGACTCTTTTAAAAGATTCAAATTGTGATGCATTTACCAATTAAATAAAGTAGTGATTTGAGAGTTTGTACACACCTATACATCTGCTCTTAGGGATGGACAGACGGATGACGCTATCTCCTTGCTAGTGTGATACCCAGCAGAAAGAGTGCCCCTGACAGCTTATACCACCAATGTAATCTGTTTACAGTAACAGATTCCGGTATCCAGTGTGAATCCCTGGATGCAACTGAGAAAGAGTGAGATAGCAGATGAATGTGCTGTGTATTCAAATAGAAGTATAGTGGATACCGTGTGTTCTTTTCCAAGAAACGCTACATCACTGTATTACAGTTCAAATTCCAAGTATTCAGGGATGTAAATATATTAAACAATGTATCTATTTGTGCAAAGCATTCTTTATGAGGGGCATCCATGTGCTTTTAATCAGTTTCATGCTGAGTGAAAGAAAATTGTAAACTATGCATTAAAAGAAGATTTAGTAAAAGTTATTTTTCCTCTATCTTCTGCATCCTAATTCAATGCTTCCCCTTGCTTTCTGTGATAATATAAGTAATCTTCTAGAAACATTCATGAGGAAAGTTTGATGTGGATTTACACTAGTGGAGCTACATTACAATGGGTAGATTTAAGGTATTATAAAATGAGTTTTTGGATTTGTTACAGAGGTATGAAACCCCTAAGACATGGGTAGATAGGACTTCCAACATATGGCAACCACTCTTATTATAAAACAAAACAGTGTTAAGTCAAAGTACCTGATTACAATTCGCTAGTGCTATGTAGCCCTGATAGGAGGCTTATATTTAATGCCACAGAAACAATATAATTTATTTTTCTGTCTTCCCTTATCCTTTCATTACTGGGTTTGTAGGCTTTGAAACCTTAAGCAAAAGGACAAAATATAAATTATAGAAAACATCAAAGTATAGCAATATCAAATCACATTCCATACGATCCTTACAGAGATATCTAACACATTTCTTATGTGCAGTGTGGTTGAATTGCTATCACTGCAGAGCTTTAGTGGTTATAATTAGTAATCTTTTGGGAGCTACAGTAGCACACTTTTAATGTCAAAAGTATTTAATTGAATGCAATAGTTAATTTGGCAATGTAAAAATTCATTTCATAATAATTTAAGTTGGCCGAGATTTTAACCTGTTATCAAAGGTATTATTAGGAAAAAAACATAGCTATAATTTTTTTCTACACACTATCTGTTTACAGATTTCTGTTTACAGATTTTCTTAAATTATCTTCTTTGAAAAGTAGGTCTTGGAGTGAGAGCATCTAACACCACATCTACTTGCATTTACACATTCACTATTAAATACAAACTTTAGTGGACATTAAACCATCTAAAGCATGTAAATTAAGAAAAATGTGGCTGTGATGGACATGTCAAAAGAAAAATCACTGAGCACAGTAGCCTAATAAACAAAATTCCGTTTGGAAAGTGAATTGATTGACAAGCAGTTCCTAACAAATAAATGCACGTTGGATTCAGATGCATACAGGGGTATCAAATAACTAGATAATTTATCACCAGTCAAATTTAAAACCACATTTGCTTGTCTTGTTCTATGGTTCCCATGCACTGCTATCTTATTAACAAGACTTTAATTCTCATACTGACACACAAAAGTGTTTTACTCTAATGAACTGTCTACTCCTTGCAGAAATCTGGTGGTAATGTAGGATGTTAGTTACAATAATGATAATCTTTAGTATTTTTAGCCTGTCAGAACCTGCATGGCCAACAACAACCACCAGTCTTTTACTAAAACTCTACCTCATCAAACTAACTTAATTAGCAATTCAACTCCTTATTTTTGTTTTGGATTCCCCTCTGGCTACTAATTAAAGCTTAATCGAAACTGCTGAACTGAGGTTGTAAAGAATTCATTAATATTAAAATTAGCCCCAACAATTTTTTGGGGCTGGTGCAATTTGTATTTGTTACTGTCAGGGTTTGAAATCCAGTTGAATTGTTAAGAAAGCTGTATCAGAAATTTGCTGTATATTCATATTATAAGCAGAACAAATATGATGAATACCAATAGTTGAACAAGTAATTCATGTTTTGACCATGCACATTTCACATTACTTGTGTCACTGTTTAATACCAACAGACAAAATATATATTCAGATCAGTATTCCAAAGTCATCCACATTTCTTTATCCTCCTAAGTGCTTTCATATTTTGGATAAAAGGGGAATAAAAGGCTCTGAAAAAAAAAAGCAAAGATTGATTTTATGTATTATCTTGACAAGATTAATATGTTTGAAAAATGAACAGATTTACCACTTCACTTTGATTTTTCCACTTTTCTTAACATCAAAGATTACTCCAGCTGCAGTAATGGTCATTCTGAGCACTAAGATCAACCAAACTATGAGCTTCTGTAAAGGATATGTTTTTCCTGGTAACATATCTCTCATATTTATTTTTTAATAAAAGAGTTATATATTATTTTCTAAATTAAAATGAGCATCTAAGTGCTTTATAAATTATTTAAACATATTCTTTTCTGAAGTCAGTTTATTCTTTGTAATGAGTTTAAATGTATATTTAATTAAATTGCTTAGTTTACAGTAAGAAATCAACTTATGTTTGAGTATTACTAAATACTTGCAACAATAGGAGTGAAAAATTTGTTTGTTTTTTTGTAAATTTCATGAAAAATGTAAATAAGAAAGGCAGTCTTTTTATAGCAGATAAAAATGATTTTCATAATTCAAGTTCACTTTTCATTTTAACTTTTATGCTTTAATATTTTTATTGGAACATGTATATTTATTTTACCCTACAGGAAATTTTTTCAAGAATGTTTATAGGAAACAAACTTGTTAAGACTAAAATATACAGCAACTAATACTGCTTAGCATATTTTATTAAATATAAACATTAATATTATTTATATAATGCAAAACTTTACAAAAATATACATGAAAAATTATATATGCATCTAGGTTTCATTTAAATAACATTTATGACAAAACAATCATGCACATATTTAAAAATCAACATATGTCCATTTTTTACTCACTGACTAAATCAACAATGGCATACAAGGCACACAATTTAAAATCTTGGTGACAATTTCCGTGAAGTTATTCAAATACAATTTGACTTCTGACAAGAGGATGTAATTTATAAAACAGAACATGCCTATCAGTGGAACCTAAATTTGCATAATGAGGATACTTTCATTTCTGCAAGCACAGTTTTTGACATCCCAACTTGGAGCGCTGGAAGAATCCGGTGAAAAATGTCAATACACATAAGTAGAAAAATGATGAATAAAATACCCGTAACATTTACCTGATTTGAGTAAACAAAATAAATTTTGCTTGCAAAAAAAAATTATTTTCAAATGTCTAATAATGTGTTTCCTAAATGTATAAAAGTCTAGCACTGCCTGTAGCTGCAATCAGCCTTGTAAACTAAGGGAAGTGTTCTGATTTTATCATTAGATGAGAAAACGACAATTTCGACATTAATGTTATGCATTTTTTAATCAGTGTTTTGATTTAATTCTCTGTTGTGTTTCCTATAAATATACGTCACTAGTAACAGTGAAGTGAAAAGAAGTAAAAAAATAAACCCAAACATGTAGACTTTCCTTTAGTGGTTAAACTGAAAACTGGGTTTTAACTTGTTCAGCTGGATGAGAGCATCTATCATTCTTGAACTGGAAAGAAAATAGTTGTTTGAGCTTCCCAGATTTTTTTGAGTTGTCATTTCAGGTAGGCATATATTCAGAGTTTAAATTCAACAAATGCTGGAATAAATTTGCTTTAATTCAGCATCTCTTACCCTTTCCACCAAAAAGAATAGGTTCAGATGACAATGAAAACCAAATTACCTTTATGCTTCAAAGCAGATTGCAATGCAACTATTTCAGAGTTGCTAAAGAAAATGTGAACTGTCAAGAGGAAGTAATAGAATAACACCTTTAACTAAAAACTAAAAGCAAAACCAAGGGACACTCAAATAAAAAATATATATATATACTGTTAAGTATGGCTTTCCTTCATATAAGTTAGTTACATCACCTTCCAG
>WAAB01015166.1:6852-67203 GCA_013389865.1 Piaya cayana | reverse complement strand
AGGGGGATCTCAGGTTTTGCTGTGTGCTTGAGGGGAGCAGGCTTCCTTCGTCTGGCAGGAACTGGCTGCCATTCCCCATCTCATAACCCCAACCTTGCAGTTTGCAGGTAGGTGGTGATTGGGCATACCAGGTCCGGTAGGCTGCTGAGGTAGTGAGATGGCACTGCTCCAGTGGTCTATGTCCCTCTCACATTCCCTGATAGCCCTCAGTCTCTTTACCTCCTCCCTTAACTCCTCAACCATATGAAGAAGTTTCCCCACTCAAGCACAGCTCTCACAAGTGGAGCCAGTAACAGAGGCATGAGCTGGTTTGGGAGGGGGTCGCTGCCTGCAGCTCATGGTCTGGGTAGCTGCATACATCCACTGAGGCTCCATCTGTGTAGCAGCATCCCTCCTGCCTGCTGCAGCACTCAGAGCAGCTTTAACCTTCTGCCGGGTAGCCACCATGGTCTTTGCTGTCTTCTGTCTGGTCTTTGAGTCCTCACTGCACCCTGCCTTCTCACCCTGCCCACTCGAACTGTCCCTCAAACTGCCCCGCACCTCTTTGCCATGGTCCTCTCTGCCGTGGTCCAGGTTGCCGTGCTTCCAGGGGGCCGTTTACTGGTATCCATATAGCACAGGTTGTGTGCCCTCAGTACTCACTCTCTGGATTTTTTAATGTGTACCAAAAGATTTAATTGTGCACCAAGTTCTCATTGGAGCAGTGCTACCCCTTTGCATGGATACAGTGCTGAGAAAGCCAGGGAATGCAGCCAATCTTACTTTAGACTGATGTCATCGGAGAGTATCTCTTACTTTCCAAGCTGAAGTATTTGAAATGCAATGAAAGTAGGTAAAATTAAGATTATATCAGGCATTGAACTTACAGCACAGGCTGTATGGTGCAATTCTTCAGTGCTGAATCATCTTTTACCAGTGCCTATTTAGAAAAAAAAAAAACCAACAGAGGTGGTGCCAGTTACTCAAGACAGATTTCACTGGGATTTTTAGTTTAGTAGGGTACAAATATACCATAAAATCAAAGCCCAGTGCTCTGTTTATTTCTGCTCTTCATGAAGCTGTCAAAAAACTTGCAGAAACATGGTCTCTCTAGTAATGTTCCAATGTCAGCTGCTTCCGTGGCCAACTGTAATCTACTGTGAATGAGTTTCATTTAGTTTCTTCATGCTCTGTATAGCATCGGCTGGCTATCCAGGAACTATATTTTATTTTCAGCTTCAGTTTCTTTTCCACAAAATAAAACCCAAAAATGTAGTTATCCCTTGGAGTTCCAGTGTTATTATGGTTTGAAATAATGTAATATTTTGCATGTATATAATATCAGCCAGAGGACTTTGCAGAATCTAATACAGAAGTACCTCTTCACACCTCTCTGAAGAGAAGCCAATAAAATGAAAACCAAGAACTCTTTAACTCAGCACAGTAATCTTATACCATAGTTCCACTCATTGCATCCCACACTAATAGTGGGAGTATGAAGTCTTAAAGCAAATGAGTCATATGGAAAAATACTGTACCCTCTCGGCAGTGCTAAATCTACAGGGCTACGAATAAAGGGCAAGATGTCATGTTATCACTGTGTACAACGTACTTCAGGCTCATAACTCAGAGTCTTTCCCTATAAACCCCATAACTGTTGGCTTACTCCTTTCACTATGCATCATTTAGGCATTGCTTTTTCTAAAACTGGTTCTTTCAAATTTACACAGCCATGTTTCTATAGCCTGTTTGATTTATGATTGTCCCCTGCCCCCTAACTCTCCCTTTGAGTTGATAAGAGTTAATATTTACATAAAATATTCATTTCCTTATATGTTTAAGAAAGGTATTTTCTCATAGTAGGTTCTCTGACTCTTGCTTCAGATTGTGAAAAGTAAATACAGAAGTCAGGACAATAGCTTGAGGGAGGTGAGGTAGGAAACTGTATAAACTTTCACTACAAATCCTGTCTCAAGTAGCAGTTGTAAATAGCAGGCTCTGATATGAAAAAATATATTATATGCGGAAAAAAAGGTCACATCTCTAGTACAGATGTGCACAACTCTCATGTTTTGTTGTGGTTTTGCCTCAGTTCTGTCATGATTATTGTATCTTTTCAACACAAACAACAGTGAACTCCAGACTGTGCTGGTACCTTGCATCATATCACAAACAGCAGAATATCTCCTTAGTGTCAATGGGAGGGCTTTTACAAATCAAAGAAATACTAATGATTCACAGGCTCTGGTGTTTACAGAAAGACAGTTGGTGAACAGGTTTATAGTATTAGCAGACACACAACCTCTGAAAGTTGGCACAAGAAGTTTTGTATAGGGAGTTAGATGCTTAGATCTGGAATAACTGAGTAAAACTCTTCACTGTGTAGGACTGTGTGTAAAGTTGCTAGGGTAGAGGAAGGTTTCTAATCATGACTTCTGCTAGCACTAATTGCTTACCTGTATGTCTGCTCATCACCAACCTTACCCTTCTGTGGCCAAGCATTCAGAGGAGGGAAGGAAAGACAGAAGAACAGACACTGTGGGTGCCAGGCCAAATGCTGTCACAGTCTTTCATGACTATAAGATGCAGCAAGCAGAAACTCCTTCTGGATATATTACAGGATAAGTATGACGTAAGAATAAGGGAGGTATGGTAGATTATTACTGTCTTGCAAGCACTGAACAGAGCTGAACAAGTTACAGAAGCAAAGTATGGTTTAGGAAGAGGAGCTCTTCCTGGTAATGGAACAACAGTCCCTGCAGAGAGAGTGAAATATGGCCATGGCAACAAATCCAGTGTCAGGTAAGTACAAGCAACTCCTTCTTAGTCTTCTTAGTGATTAACAAGAATGTCTGAAAGATACGACACTTCTGTATTGATCCTTAAGCATTTTCCCCTGGCTATGACAAGAAAAGCACTGTCAGCTACAGAAAGACAAGTGCAGATCATATATATTCAATACCATACCTTACTGAATGAAAGAACACAATGCTACCCACAATCACTTATTCCATCTCTTGCATTCCCCTCCTACACTAAAGTGTATTTAAAGGTGATGTTTTCCATGTGCCACTGACTCACATCACAACTTGGTTGAGAAACCTTGTCCTCTGTATTTATATTCAGTTTCATACTCAAATAAGAAAGCTTATTGAATTGTAGCTTGGCATTAACAGTCACAGATCTGAATGATCTCTGACCCCACTGTCCGTTGAGAAATCTACTGAATAAAGGAGTAAATTCAGGCAATTGGCAGGTATTCTTGGTAAAGCACCAAGAAATATAAAACCCTATGACTGATTCAGAGAAGCTGTATCAGAAATAATGCTTATATTGCCAGGGAGAGAGCAGTGCTGAAGATGAGTGAATCATGAACATTTAACACAATTTTCCTCTATACATATTAAGGCAAGAACTGAATTTTATTTCACACACATCCCAAGGTAGACTTTATGTGGAGGAACCTAAAAATGTCTATAGTATTTTTTCCACTTGTTCTCTAAAAAATGTGGAAGGAAGTATTTCACTAGGCAAGGAATCCAGCCTTATTCCTGAATTTAATTATGTCCAGAGGACACACAAACCATTCAGGATAGTCAGGCTGGGGAAAGTCTCATTTTAGGGCCTCAAATAGGCTTAGCCCTCTAAGAAAAGTGCAGAACTTCACCATTCTCTTCAGAATGAGTTCTTTATGTTCCCAGATGTAGGCGCATGGGAAATTTTAGTTTTTTTTAAAAAGAAACAAACTCCAAAATATACCTGAGGATTCAAGTAGTAATGAAAAGAGTTTTCATGTTAGGGTTTGGACATAGGCATCTTTTTTTACCTAAACTCCATGCTAAGAAACTTCTGTTTGGACCAAGTTCTTACTTACAAGCTCCACGTTGCACAGTATGTGGCTGAACAACCAGTGCCCAAGTGACATCTTCACAGTAAGTGCAAGCTGCAGTGGGATAAAAGGATATGAAATGTCTGTGATTTGTATTGAAGATCTCAAGGTAAATTTGCAGGGATTTATCTGTGAAGATAAGTCTCCCATGTAAAAGTATCCCAATGAGATACTCTTAAAAATGGTGCTATCAATCTTTTATTTTGAAGTTTAATTCCACCCCTCTTAAAGGTTAAGCCACCCCATCATTCTGCTAAAACATGCTGCTTGCTTTGATGTCATGTAATCATCACTCTGCAAGAAAGCCTTCCATTGTCAGATGCCAATACAATATTAATCTGTGCTGTGTATCACTATGATAGTTGTGCCTGCAGCCAGAAAACCCAAGAAATTTGAAACAAAACAATACAAAGTATTAAAAAGGCTTATGAATTACCCAATCCATAACAATAAGGACCTTGATGGAGAAGGGCTTGCTCTCTGTGAGACCCCCTTCATGGTCCTAATTAAGTTCTCATCAATAAATGGAAAGGTCCTTAAAGGGGTGAATGTCACTGTGCTGCGTAATGACCATGGTTTTGATTTTTCAATATTTTATTGCTCTACCTAGTTTATTCTTACTTGTGCAATGGTAGAAGGCCAGTCAGATGAACCTAGCTCTGCAATAAAGGCTAACAATACCAATAATGTCAAAGGAGAAATTTGAAAAATAAAGAAAAACATATATAAGAAATTATAGCATCTGGCTTTTGCTTTGTTTTCAAAAATGCATTTTCCTCTTCCTCATATTGCTCCATTTTTACCAATGCCATAGAATTCCCTTCCTTTCCCTGCCCTGTAAATCATTTGTCCTTCTCTTCTGCTGCTTAATGCCTCCCCGCTCATACCAGTCCTGGAGTTTTGTTCTGCTCTGAAAGCTGCACATAGAAGGACAAAAACATTTCAATAAAAGATTTAATGCTCTAAGAGATCGTTTTTTCTGTGATATATATATTTTTTAGTCAACATCCAGTATTTTCTTTAGCCTCTACCTGCTGTGTGGTCTTTCTTTTCTAACATGTTTAATCATGTATGACAGTTTATTGGATGAATGCTTTTGCCTTTCTGATGGGGTGTTCTGATTTCATATTTCAATCTTCAAATCTCTTGTAAGCTTCCTCGAGTGATTGATTAAAACATATATATATTTATGACCTACATGAATGATAACTTATTATAACATTCCAAAGTATCTCAAGCATGCAAAACCGAGAGCAAAATTCTGGCCTCACGACAGCAAAACTCTTATCATTTCTGTGGGGCTGAGATCTCACCCAAAGGATGAAGAAAAATTATTTATGGTGGCACAGGGGAACATAACTATGAATAATTTGATGAAATTAAGAAGGAATAAACTCCTATCAGTGAGATATATTATGTAAGGTACCAGTATATCAAAGGAAGTAATGGAAGATCTATAGATTCAGACATTTTAAACTAGCTTTGAAGAAGGACTAGACAGTAATGCAGTGAGAAAGTTAATGGATTACTTAATAGATTCAAACTCTCTCCAGTTCTTCTAGTTCAAAAGCACTCCTATCACTGCCTACTTATCACATTTCAGTTAATTTCCCTAATAAAATAAAACTCACAGTCTGCCTGATGTTTTTTTATATGTGTCTGGCATTAAGTGATCAGATTGAATCTTATTTGAGAGAGGGTTAGGGGTTTAGAAGCTCAAGACTACAATAGGCATTCCAGAAAGAGGTAGCTAGGTAGCAGAAGACAGGGAAAATTAATACCTTAAACAAAAATCTAATAAGACATCAGAGAATCCATACACCAGATAAGTTCTCGTAACCAAGTCTCATTCATTCCATCATTCACAGAATTTTAAAAAAATCCCTCAGCATTGTTAAATGCCTTAAAGACTTACAGAATAAAAAAAAAAGGAAAGTACTTAGAGAATACAGTCTCAGAGTCATGCATTTAAGCTTGCTGGTAATAATTTGTGCTACAAACTAAGATCTGTCCTGCTAGAAACAATGTAAGAAAAGAAAGATCCAGATGCATCAGCTGATATAGTTATGAGAGAAATTAGAGAAGTTTAGCAGGGAGATTTAATTCTAGGATACATTATTTAACTTTAGTAAGGGAACTTTTACCATTCTCTTGCCATAAAATGTCAAACAGCTATCAACTTCGTGGAGTCTCTGTGAAGGAAATACCTCATCCAGACTGCCAGAACGTAATAGCTCTTACCAGTTATCAAAACCTATATCTAGTCTCACATTTTTTCCTATGCTAACTGTTTACAGAAAATGAAAAATAAATCCATATTTTGCTATTATATTTTTTATTATTTTGTATCATATTGATTGTCCTTTCCTTGTAGCCTAAGACACTTTTGTGTAGTAGATTCAGCCAGGGAAAGAGGTAATTTCCTGTTCCAGATAAAACACTTCAGAAGAGTGAATTCTCACAAATGTTTTTGGCCTTCAGAAATTTAGATTTACTGTCCTATGTGTATTAATATAATGATATTGGAGGAGTATGGGGAAAGAAATCGATGAAAAGTCTGCTAGAAGCAGCATGTTTATAATTCAGAGCAAATAGTATAACTTGGAACAACTCATGAAGACAGTTAATACATTAATCCTCCCTGACGTAAATGTGTCCTCTCATGGGCAGTGGCCACAAACTGAAGTCATCTTTGTTTCTCATTCCTTTCCCTAATTTCTCAAGAAGTGGTGTTCCAAATTCTCTTTTCCATGTATCTGCAGCCACTTATGTGACACAACCACAAAAAAAGTAAATTTTAGATTTCTGATTCTCATGTATCAGTGCTACTACTAGAAGAGGGAAGCTATTTATCAGCCTTTCTAAAGCCTGTGTCTCATAAACAAGCACCACTGTAGATTTCTCTTATAACTCCAGTTCTGCTCACCATTAAACTAAGCAGTGAATATGATTTTTTTATGTATGACATTCCTTATTACTCCTGCTTTCTCCATGAGAGACAAAGGAGTTAAAAAGAGAGCTTTGTAAGGTATTACATAGAATGAAAGAGCAAGTTTGTAAACACAATTCATATGTGTTCCTCTGATTTGCATCAATTTCCAGTTGAAGTCACATTTGACTGGAATAGATTAACCCCTGATGAAATGTGATGAATCAGTTTAAGTCATGCTGTTTTGTTATCCTTCAGGAAGCTTCTGGACAGGTCAGTACAGTTTAGGGAAGCCAACACGTTCATCATTGTCCCTCCTCACAACCCCAAACCAACCCAAATATACACAAATACAGACAGTGGAGGTTTTTCAACATTGGCTCCAATCTGGAAAGTTGAAACACAGATGTAATTCCACAGAAATGCATATTTATATGTGCCATTTGTGAAGAAAAACATTATAGGAACAAGTGTGGTGTATACCATCTCTAGAACAAACCTCATTTTTGTGGGGCAAGGGGTACCTATGCTGGAATGGGCAGAGTATTAAAAAGAAAGTGTTCATATACTCGATCTAATCTGTGATATTCTCAGACATAAATTTATCTTCAGCTTGTTAGAGCATTTTAGATCTTTCTGATTGTATTTCCTCACTCATAAAATAATGCCTTAATTTAGCTACTTTATACAGTTAAAACAATAACACTTTGAGTCTGGCAGTTTATGTAAGTAGCCCACAACACAAATAATGAAGATGCAAATTATCCACATACCTTGATTTGCCAGACTGAAAGGTCAAATACTTAATACATTTATGCTGGATAAACATTTCTGACATATATCAGAAAAAAAAGGAGATTTTCATTAGCAGCTTTCCATCCTAAGTTAGGTTGCTAAAATGTTGTAATGTTTCCCTAGCTGGAAAATATCATTTTCCTTAACCCCCCCCCTTCCCTCACCCCCCTCCAATTTCATCAGTGTTAGGCATTTTTTTACAGGGGAATGAGACATAATAAGGACCCCAAACATTTTCAATAACCAAGAGAGGAGAAAAGGGGATAAATGTTAAAAAGTATCAAACATCATGAATTAAATTTTGACTTTTCCAAAACAAAAATTTGCAAAAGTATGTAATTTTTGTTTCTTGAATGCCAAGAGAAATAGAACTATTTTATTCTAAGGGTTATTCTCTTCCTTACCTAATAGAGTAAGCTAAACAGCATGAAATGAAAGCAGAAAAATCAGAGTTCTGAAAAAATAAGAAGGAATCTCTCACATCTGTGGAACTCTTGCAACAGGACACTACTTGTAGATTTGTAAAGCATTTTGAAGTGGACACTTTTCAGGCTCAGCTTGACCAGGTACTGGACCGTCTCATTTAAACCTGTAAAGGTTGGACCAGATGATCCTTGAGGTCCCTTCCAACCTGGCATTCTATGATTTGATGAACTAGACAAATGTTTGAGAGAGAAATCTGTTGATGTCTACTACATATCAGGATACCATTCTGTTTCCAAAACCTTCATGTTAAGGGTCAGAAACATCTGTGGAATAACTAGCACATCCTTGCCCTGCTCGAACTCTCCCCTGAGCTTCTGCTACTGGCCTGTATCAGAGATAGGATGTTGATCTCAGTATGCATCTGACTTCTAACCATCCTTACAAATGTTTTTGTGTTTTTCCTTTCCACCCTTGTCATCTCACCTATGCTGCTGCTGAAAGAGTCTCACCTGCATGAACACCAATTGTAATTGTCAGTCAGGTCCCCACTAGAACAGATGTCCCACAAGCAGTCTTTCAGCATCTAGAAATACTCCACAGCTCAATATGCACAGCCTGTTATGCACCGATACCAGGAAGGTTACTGGAGAATCTAAGTCATCGAAGACATAAAGTAAACTATGAAAATAAAGTTATACTCCCTAGAGTAATTGTGTCTTAAAATGAGTTTCAATAGGAAAATATCTCACAATATTTTAAGAAAAGGTGTAGTGCACAAACAAACAAATGAAAGGTGATCCTCAGCAAATCCATACTGATCTAAGCATGACTATAAGAAGTAGAGACACTGGAGTGTTTCTCTTCATCCCGTTCTCTCTGGTTTCACATAGATTGTGTTCACTCTTCCTTCTCCTTTTATATCATAAAAGAAAGAATTTCTTTGCGTATAGCCCGACTAACTCCCATGGTTCTCCATGAAAGTGTCATAGCCCAGGAGCAACAAAAAGTCATCTAGGACAGTATATAATTTGATATCAGAAGGAATTACAACCTGAATCTTCCTTTTGGTTAAAACATTAGGCTTTTCTGACAGGTAGGATTTGTTAAGTCCTTCTGGCAATGGACTACTGCAATTTCTTCCATGTTCTTTCTTTGTTCCAGTTTCAAACATCAGACAAATGTTGTTCTAATTTAGTTGATTTCTTGAATCTTGTAGTTGCTTAAGGCTGATATTTGCATCTATGGCAGTCTTGATTCTTATACTAAAAGTAAATGGTGTGGGTTTTACTTCCAAGCTGTAGTATGTCTGTTGTCCCTAGTGACTCATATTATTTGAGTGTATCTTTGAAATGCAAGATTGCTCTACAGAATTTGCAGACTCAACATCAAGAACATACCGTGGAGTATATCTTATTTCAATATTTCTTTGCTGAAAATTATGTCTGGCATGCCTACAATCTCGACAAAGGCTGGAAATGGAAGAGAAGGAAGTTATAAAGAAACCAATGCTTGAAAAATCTGCAGAAGTCTGGAATTTTTATACTGCACATAGAAAATGTGAGATATGAGTTCCTTCACTTCGTTGCAGTACTGGCACCTCTGACAACAATAACCACAGAAACCTCAGAAAATAAATGGCAAGTTTAGAATTTCTATGAATAAACTTTGTAACAAAATCCCAAATCTGTGGGCATACAGCTACATGTGCATGCATATAGTCATGCTGGAAAGACACTTTGATGTTAAAGTAAGTATTTTTTTAACAGACAATGTGTGCCTTACCATACTAGCATGTAAGGAAAACTTTAATTGAAAGGTAATTTTAGTGAAAAATAGTATTTCTCTTACAGAGTGACTCCTCTGATGAGGGATACTTTACTTTGACCTGCTAGAGCAATGTTTTGAGGATAATTCCATTCTCTAATATTAGTAATTTTCACACAAAACAGGTGTTGCTCATTTTTACGTTTGTACAACTTATTTCAAATTTGTGTCTTAATAAATTATCGATACACTAAATCATTACAATTACTACTAACACTGCACTAGTGACAGCTGTATTTGTCTGACTTCACCCAAGTAAAACTTATGCAGGGAGGAAAGATTTCTGCCTGTTAAAAGATTGAAGGATTTTGCTTCTGTTATTAAAAAGTCATTTATAGAGAGTTGTAAATGTACACATAATTTTATAAATGAGGTATAAGATACATTCCTTGCCCTGAAGTGTTCATAGTCTAAGATAAGAAAAAGATAAATGAAGACCAGAGTCAGGAAAACAATTTATACAGAGTGTGGTCTGAGGAGTGAGATGGATAGGAAGGGAAAATTTCTAGAACTGCTTCTTGTTGAAGGTCAGATATTATTGAGGATGAAGATAGTGATAAGGATTTGGAGACCAGTGCATGCAGAGTCTGACTGGTTACAAACACTTCTATTTGAGTAAAATGGGGAGTAAAAGTGGGAATGGAAGAAGGAGACAGGAGTATAATGTAATAGCTTGAGAAGAATAAAGGCAGTGAGAGAGAATGACGTGCTTTGGGGTTTTTGTCAGAGTCATTTTATGTTGCCCTGTGTTCATGATAACATCACATAGGATCATTTTCTGAATATTTGGCAAGCATCGAAGAATTTTTTCATCTTAACAGTACAAATTGAGGTGAAAATGTTCTTTACAAAGTTAGTACAGCTTATTTCTTTATCAGACAATTAATTTTAATCAGTGTGACTTAATTTTTCCAAAAGATACATAGCATAATCATTCTAATCCTGAGTTCATATCTTCCTCCCATCATCACAAGCTCTGTCTTTAAAACCCATTGCTGAAACTCCTCTTTAATGGGGTTGAAGCCAGAAAATCAAGGTGCAACCTTTACTCCTTCGGCCTAAAGATATGATCTAGGCCCTCTTCTACCCTTACTCCTGTCAGTCAGTCTCTGGTTTTAGGTCCATAATAATAATAATAACCAGCCCTGAAGGATGCAACATGTCAAGAACATAAAGTATTTTCTCACTTTGGCCCAAATCTGGTGCAATTATTGGCACCTTATTCTGAAAAAGACTTGTGCTTATTCTGGAGGCCCCACACAGGGACTCCTTGAGCAGTATCCATATGTGGCTGCGCTGAAGAGGTGTCTGTCTAACCTAAGCACCCAGCAGTACTCTAAACACGTTGTGCTGTCTGCCACCATGAGTATCAAAGAGTTAATCTGTACATCTGTAATCTGTAAGATACTTATATAGTCCACAAAGTACTGCAGGCACTTTCTCAGGAGCTAAGAGACAGCTTCTGGAGGAACACAAATCTTTCCAGGGACTATGGCTGGAGTCAAGAATCTCTGATTTAGACATAACCCAAATGCAGATAACCTGTTGGCACTGAATATCCTGATGTTGTGTGAAACAGTCAGACCTGTCATGCCTTTTTCTTCTGCATGTTCATAATAATTTGCTGTAAAATTAATAAGATTTTATTGCTATACTTTACTAGTGTTATTACAGTTTTATGAACTTAGGAATGAGATATTTACTGACAATGTAAAAGATTTAACATTCCTACATGCCTAATCTGCTAGAAAATGTTATGTTTAAGCAAAAAAAAATGTGCTTATTCATGTAGCTGGAACATAAGAACAGTATTTGAAATATAAGTCCAGACAGTTTTGCAAACAGCTAAAGAAACATACAAGTAAAAATATTGACTTTGGAATGCAAATGGTCTTTGAAGAATGTAAACCTGGAAATTATCTTAAGGTACAAAACTGTGATCTGCAACCTCAAATACCAATTTTTTATTTTGTTAACCCATTCAAACAATACTTTTTAGTTGTGGTACAAATTTAAGAGTGGTAATCAGGGAAGGAATGTTTATAACTTGTTCTCCTATTTAAAATGATATTCATGGCACTCTGTTTTCCCTTCCCTTTCCTTTTTTTGAAGCAATAGTTAGGCACAATGTCTAAAACCACATTCTACTCCATTCTTCAGACTCACATCTTGACATTTAAAAGAAGAATGTGACCAAAATCTATCAATCTAATTTTGAATATTTAAGTTCCCTGAAACAAGCTTTTTATGTTTTGTAAAAACACTATTGCAAAAAACTAATAATATTCTCATTTACTTCTCTCCCATATCCCTCTTTTAGTTTCACTTTTTCAGCTATCAAGAGCAATTGTTTTTCTGAGGAGCCAAGCTGAAAATATACAGTTTGCTAATTTAAAAAGAGTTAATGATAAAATAATATACATTTTCCAAGCACAGTGCCTTTGAGATGTTTTCTTCCCTGGCATCTGATTTGTGTTTTTAAATAAGCTTTGCCCAGCAAAACTAAATTATAGAACAAAGAGAAACAAATTTTTAAAAAGATAGACATGTACTGTTTAACCTGGCTGTGTACTCACTAGTGAGTAAACAGTATTATAAAAAATTACTGCTTACATAGCTAACTCCAAAATGAAAACAAAGTAACTCCTGCAAAACTGGCTGGGACTTTAGTTATAGAGTGATCACTGACTATGCCTTGAATACACACAGAGTTTGTTTTTTCTCAAAGCAATTTGCTTTGAATTAACTTTTAAAATTCTTTTTGTATCCACTGCCAATAATATAATACAGCACAGAACTTCTGTAGTTTGCTATTCAATTATTAGCAAACCAAAATATTTCAAAGACAGTGTCTTAAAGCTTGCATTGTTTGCAGGGTCTTCATCCAAACCACTGAATTACACAAACTAAGTCAAAATCATACTCTACTTCTGGCAAATTAGTGGAATTATTATCTCTGCAGTAACTGTAAAAGCAAACATCACAACCATCCTACCAAGGTAACTGCATGTAGTCGGTTTTCCTCAAATCTAATCCTGATGGCAAGACTGTACAAATTTTCTGAAAAGTTTAGATGCTAAAGGGTTACAGGCTGTGTTGCAATAGATATCCAGAGACTGGTTCTGGATAAACCCAGGCAAAACTGTAGCATACCATAAAACAGACACTGCACAATTTCCATGTGCACATGTTTGCATTAAGGTATTAATTTCTTAGTAGTAAACATTATACTGTGGTCAAACTAGCCCAAATCATGAATTTTCTTGCAAACTGGGCCCTTTGATACACCTGGAGATCACACTGGTTTATATTAAAAGCACTGAAGATTTTGAGAGCAAGTTTCAATTTTTGTGTCGTACTTGCAGAGGAACCAAATCTGCAGACACTTGCCTTCTTATTATCTATGATAGCCATAGAAGTCAGCTGTTTAAACTTGGGAAGAAACTAGAGTGTGACTCTAAAACAACCAGAGGCACACTAAACTATATACAGATAAGAGAGGAACAGGTCTCCATGTTGGTGAGGCCACACCAGGAGTACAGTGTCCAGTTCTGGGCTTTTCTGTTCAAAGGAGATATAAGCGTACTGGGGAGAGTCCAGAGCCTGGACACAGAGATGATCAAGGGGCTGGAGTTTCTGTCACATGAGGAGAGGCTGAGGGAACTGGGAGTGTTCAGGCTGGAGAAGTGAAGGCTTGAAGGAGTCTTATCAGTGTATAAGTACCTGATGGGAAAGTGTAAAGAAGGTGGATGTAGCCTCTTTTCAGTGATACTCAGTGACAGGACAAGAGGCAACAGACACAGACTGAAACACAGCGAATTCCACCTAAATGCAGGAAAAACTTTTTACTGTAAGTGTGGCTGAACCCTGGCACATGTTGCCCAGGGAGGTAGTGGAGTCTCCATCCTTGGAGATATCGAAAATATGCTTGGACATGGTTGTGTAGATTCACTAGTGGGAATGTACAGCAGTAAACTGAATGCTTCATGGTCAAGGCCTTGAACTCAGTATAAACATTAAGGTCTCCCTTTTTACATTTGTTGACTACCCAGAGCTCCTTGGAACCAAAAAAGTCACTAAAGAAGCTAGATGGAAGACTATAGATAAGACTGACTTTACATTCATATTCTGTAAAGTTTCTTCACTGGTTCACTAATCCTTGGTGTCACCTTAATATCTTCACTGAATAAGAACTGGTTTGGCAGTAAAACTGCCCCAGAATAAAATAAAAAATATTCTGTTTTAGTAGGGAAGTACTAAGATTTCTGATGCTTTTACATCAGGCAAGATTTTCTTTTGCATATGGAGACTCAACAGTTGCCACAGGAAGGCAGAAAATCTGTAAATAAATCTTTAAAGGATATAAAACATAGACTGAGATAGATATGCTAAATGAAAGTGAAATAGGGATTTCAGGTACACACTAGAGACCCAAGGATGAAGATTGTAAAATGCGTATCAGAGGGTAGAAAGAATAGAACTTGTGAATCACCTAAAATTTTAAATATTCCAATATTTAACAGCAAATCTAGATAACAGATTCTTAAAATTTCTGAAAGACTGTCTACATCTGCTGAGGAACACACGGTGGCATGTGACTGTAGCCAAAACCTGGTGGGAAAATCTGTTTATCTTTCTCCCATCCTAGAGAGGAAAGAAGTTCCTGCTCTCATCTTAGTGAAGGCAAGGAAATGTGGCCTATAGTTAACTATAATGAAACCCTCGCAAACATGATGCTAAGATATTTCTGTGGGCCACTTCAGAATAGCTGAAAGCTACTGAGATCTCTGATCATAGTTTAAGGCCCAGTGTCATATAGATCTAGTAGACTGCAAATGATCCAAGGCCATCTCTAGGACCCAGGTATTCTTCCTGTCCAGAATTAACTCAAAATGAACTTTTAATGTACTGATGACCTACTTTTCTTCATTATACACTTTATCTCTTCTTGGCTTCACAGGAGGTTTATCAAAACTTTTAAAGGGGAATGTACCTAATACTGAGCAAGTCTGAATAATGTGAGGGCTGCATATGACACTTAGCAAGTTCAAGCTCATTCCAACTAAACCTTGAAGTGAAAAAGCTTTAAATTTTGTTCATGTGAAGCAAAACTGAAACATATTGAAAAAGGCATATTTTAGAGGCCCATGCTCCAAGCACTGTTTTTCTAACATTTTTTACACTGACAGTTTAGTTCTTATAGGCTATTTTGTAGTAACACAGAGATTTTAACATTTAAATCAGACTAAGATGGAGAAAACCACAGTTGAAACTAAAACTCTACATTTGGCAGTACTATATGTGTTACATCTGAAATCTTTATGTGTGGATATATTCTGTTATTTCCTGTTCTAAGTACAGAAGGGCAAGATTCTATATGAAATGAAATTCAGAGCAGAGAAAATATATTTTGAAATTACCCATGCTATTGTAATACCTTGACTGATTATATCTCAGAATTTTTTTTCCAAATAAAAAGTCCTATCTTCTGACAGATTCCTGTGTTACTTTTCACATTTTGTGATTTAAATTAGTTTCCCAATATAAAGATGATTAAAACTATTTTGTCCCATGCATTTTGTTTCCATTATTCTGCCTATAGCAGAGTAAGAAGAAGGAAGAAAACATTGTATTGTATCTTGTCTTCTAGGTATAAGCAAGCTATTTTGCTGCGTAGGTTCTATTTCAAAAATTTAGGAGATTTTTTTTTTTAAAAAGCATACCAATGACAGACACTACACTACCTGATTAATCACACATTCACAGATCCATTTTCTCTGGTTTCAACTAACCTAAATAAGCACTTAATCTAAGTTTTAACCAGGGAAGGATTGGATCTAGTTTTTCTAAGGATGAGATATGAACATATTTTTTTTCCCATCCCATCCTTTTGCAGGTCAATCAAAATAATTTGAAGGAAAATAAATACCAAACAACTCCTTTCCCAACTACTGTATAGGCAGACTCCCACCTTCCATCTCATTTTTCAGTGACATTTTAAGTGTCAGTTACTGGGAGCAAATTTTTTTTTCTGGTTTAGTTACAGTTGGTTTTGCAGCTGTTTCAGTTTCTGTGGGAGTGCTGCTTTCCTAGTTTACTGATCTGCCTGGGGAATATATATGCTGCTGAGACACAAGAAAGGAATGTGTGTTTTTATGTTTCCTCTTCCTTTAGAAGTTGCAGAACATAATACCTGCAGAATCCCAAGTATCTAGGAGTGGCTGTTGCTCAATAAGAATACCAGAGCACAAAACTGGTCAATGTTACGCTGTCTTCAAAACTTCTGTGCTGATACAAGGGTCTATTCCTTCATTAGATGTAACATTCTGAGTTTGTATCAGATCATACCAGCTTAATGTCAGTTGTGAACAACAGAAAGGGTTATTTGCAGATTTTTTTTGGACAAAGTTCATTTGGCTAACAGGATATAAGGCCTTGCAACAAATAACGTCTTTGAAGAGTATGAGAAAACTGATATGTAGCTTAATCCTACTTAAAACAATGAGGCAGGCAGAATTACAAAGTTTTTCTTTAAGTGGTAAGAAAATTGGCATCCTCTGCTCTCTGAAGAAATTGAGACCATTCTAAGAAATTCAGTTTTGGTGTGCATATTGTATTTTGTTTAAGCATGAAGTAGATTTCCTTTCATCATCCAGCATACCTTTTCCAAGTTTCATTGAGAATTCAGATCTTCAATACTTTACTGTATCTTTAGAAAACTCCATGCTGAGAAATATCTAAGTACAAACAAGCTATGTCTAAATAAAGGCACCTAACTTATGACCTATTAACGAAGAAGAGTATTCTTTCCCTTGGAAAGGCAATCCACAGGAGGGGGTTAATAGCCTTCATTACAGTAAAGAACCTTACTCCTTTTATTAATTTAAGTAATTTATTTTAATAAAGAGTAAATATTTTAAGAAAATTTCTTTGTCAGAAAGTGACCAATGTGATAATGTAATATTTTCCTGATATGGTTATTTGGTTAATAGAGCAAGAGTTTAGCAAGTTGCCGGTAATTAGCACTGCTTTACCTTGGTCATGCTACTCTTGTCAGATATGAAGGTTCTCTTTCTTTCAAAAACCTGCTATCTACTACTGAATTACATCGAATTAATGGCATAAAGTGTGATATGATCTGCTAAATCTTCCAAAACTCTGGGATTATTATTATATCCATGATAGTGCGAACAGCTGAAAACACTAAACCTCAGACAGAATGTTTTCATGAAAAGATTAATGTACTCTATAGGAAATTCAACCTGATGTTGAGGCAGTTTTTAGAAGTCACATTTAGAATATTCTTTTAAACAAGTTTTAGAGTATTTATAAAGGAAAGGTTTTGAGGGTTTATTTGGGAGCTTCAACCTTGTGTTTTCAAATTCCCTCTGCAAAATTGTTTTTGACAGAATATATAAGGAATGCTTGAAACAGGTATGTTTACCTAATAGGAACTATCATAGTATTGGCTTGGTTAGAACAGTCTCCTAGAACTAAACGTCTAGGAGTTATCTATTCACTGCTGGATGTAACACTATAAACTACACCCAATGTAGATCAATATGAATTGGTTTATCTATCCTACACAGTTGTCAAGGCTCAGATGCTGGACACAGCTGAGCACATGACACTGTGACTTTAGCCCCTGGCAATATTCTTTGCTGTATCTTCATTTTCCTTCACAGACATCAAATTGGTTTCAGATTCCCGTACACTTAGGTAAAAAAAATATCAAAGGAATGGAGAGCTTACGTACAATCCAGAACCCCAAAATCATAACTGTGATGTTTCAAATCGTGTATGTGAGCATATAAGGTTTTAAAGGGATGATATACAAGACTGCTTGTGGAAAAGATGAGTCAAAATTTGAATATTTTATAATAGATTATGATTTGTTTGTGCTTGCAAATATTAATCTCTTTGTGTCAATACTCTCTCTTGCACCCATTATGGAGTATATAATATTGACTATTTACTTCACAGTCTCATACCAGCTTTGTCATTGAAGGGGATGCAATCAATGCAATTTTGCAAACAGGTATTCAAAAAGGAAGGACAAATTTATTCCAGCTCTGAATGGTGAGTCAAAAGTCAAGCATTAATGCATCATAACCTTCTGAAGTTAAATATATTTTAACAGGCTTAACATTTGAGGATTCAAAATCAACAATGAGGAATTATACATGAATGGGGATTTGAATTGCAGAAATCTTCAGGTTGATTTTGAAAGTATTTTTTTCTCTTGAGATATCCTGAGGGACTGTAGTCTGGCTCATATAGCGTCATTAGTTGAGAAAGCCTAATAATAAAGAAAAAATATAGAGTGTTTTGTTGAGGAGAAGAACCTTTAAAACTTTTCATAGGATCAAGTAGATGAATACCTTAGAGGAATTATTTAAGTAAAAATATTCAGCATGTAAGAAAATGTGAAAGTATTATTATAAAATGTAAAATCTCTTTCTGCAGTGAGTAAGGAAAATATCACTGACAAAACAGGTAATTCATAGATACTCAGAATGCACCTGACATAGTTTAGCAGCAGAGGTTATTATTTTTAAAAGCACTGTCAAAGCAAATGTTATCTTAAGGAGGTGCAAATTGCTTAAAAGGCAATAACCATAAGTGTAGCTTTTTTCCTAAAGCTGAACAAAAGCAATTAAATACCACTGATATCTAGGCTAGCCAAGAAGATTCTATTTTTTTTACTTACAAGAAGCCTACAAGAACGAGCTTTAACAGAAAGTAGAATGGCAACTGGGCAAGACAGGGAAAGGTAATGCAGAAAGAGGCAAATATTTTTCAGATCAAGACTGAAAATCAGAAATCACTATGATTGTTACTATTATAATGACAGTAGTAATTAAATCTATTCTTTAGTTAGGATGGAGTTATGATAAAACATGACCAGCACTGATAACTCCACCGACACACCAACTAAGAGTGCAGGTAGAGTTCTGTGAACACAATGAATTTGCCTGTAGCACCAAGGGATAGTTGAAATAAAAACCAGGTTCCGTGCTTGATACTTTCCCTACTTTTCTGCAGGAAGGAGAATCTTTTTGCTATGGTATATTTTACATATTGTTGTCCAGTACAAGGATCTCATGCTGCAGAGAGGAGGAAGTATTTCGGTGAGTCACACTGTTATGAAAAAAAAAATGTATTTTAAATAGGGACCAGCATTGCTACGGACTGAAGAAACTCCCCATGAAACGTTGGGTGGAACAGGATATCTAGTTTCCCAGGGTTTTTTCTAGTAACAACTCTCCTCTGGAGTCCAGCTCTAGCCCTGAAGTCCTAGCTCTTTCTCAGCAATACTGAAAATGCTTTCAGAGACCAGAGGCCCTAAAGTTATTTTACATTATGTCAGTTATGTTTCTATTCTTTCTCTGTCATGAACCTAAGCCTCTAAACAACCCGCAGCTCCTCGTAATTACAATGGGTAAATGAAAACCTTTCACGGAGGTCTGTTCAGTCATGTTCCATGGTTGCATGCAGGCAGCATTTGGGAAGTGGCTCTTACTATTTCCAGTGAGTAATTGCGCATTTGTTATACTGCATGAACCCATTCATCAGCTTGAGTGGTAACTGTCAAATCTCAGGAAATAAAAATATCACCTGTTTCACTTGAATCTTATTTTAAAGTCAATTTAAAGTGACTATAACATACCTGATCCTGCTAACCAGCATAATGGAAAAAAAAAACCTTTCAGTTACATGTAATTCAATGTTTCCAACTGATATGCATACATGATTTTCTGGAAAGAGATTTTAATATCACAAATCCAAATGGATTTTATCACTATTGAAATTTTGTCAGAATACCTCCTTGACGTTTTCTTTCATTTACAGTGGAAAAGCCTTTTTTGACCTGTTTCTAAGTGTCTCTTATCTCTGTAAAATACAATGTCTGAAAATTTGGTAGAACTTCTGTTACAATCAAAGCCTCTTTGTTTCCTGTTTCAGTTAGGTTATAAAGTAGCCTTGGTTTCAATAAATATTGATTGCCCACACTTCCTTCTCAGGTTAATGGCAAAGAACATTAACCACAAAGCCCTAATTCCTCTAATTAAATAAGGTCAAATCACTTCATCCTCAGTGGCATCAAAATAAAAAGATCTCAATACACTGAATTATGGGGGACCAGATAATCTTTTTTTTCCATAATACCGAAGGAAGAAACTCCCACATAAAAAATTAGTTCTAATATCAGGGATTTTTAATTATCTAATTAGAGAAAGGGCAGTGAATGTGAAAAGAGAATGGTTGGAAGACAGATTTACGAGAAGTAGATCATACTAAGTCAGCTTTATGGTTCTCTGATGAAATTTCTTCTTTAATTTAAAAAAAAAGGACAATGAAGAAAATATAAGCTCGCTGGACTTCACATAAAGATTTTTTTAGGGAACCTATTAAATTAGAGAAATTTGAGATTTATATGCAAACTGTAAAAACTACTTTGAAACATCAATAAAGTGTATCTGCAAAGGTCACATGAGGTACTAAGATATTTCCAAATTATTTTCAGTGAAGTTGGAGAATGTGAATCTTAGCATGCAAAGTACAAGAGATGGATATCTAGAGTTCTGTCTACAGTTCTGGTTACTGGTGTTCAGAAAGATGAATTTGGGCTTAAATACGTGCAATGAGGAGATGCATAGTCAAGATTATGTGATGACTTTGACTGCAGCAGGAAAGAAATAAACAAAGAAGCAGACAAAAAACAGTCCAGAAAGTCACTTATGCCTATTCAGGTACAGTAAATTCAAAGACAGTATGTGGAGAATTACATAAAATATTTCCACTTTAAAGAGAAATAACAGCATGAGTGTATTATTGCAAGAAACTTTGTCCTGTTGCCAGACCTTGTTGGATTAGTGATCCATAATCAAAAGGAACACATTAAGAATCAGAATGCAGAACCTCTTTAGCTGAAATATTTGGTGATACCAGTAGGTGACACTGAGTTTCCCATGACAGAATCATACATCAGATTTGTATAGTTCAAGTTGATGCAATAAAGATAAATAGGCACTCTGATTCTACTACTCATTGGTTACAGTTAGACCAAACTATACATGTCATTGAATTATTGCCATATGTGCTCTGGAGCCAAAAGGTAGACACTTTTGCTGATTATTGCAAGGAGAAGTAATTATTAGATTAATTAAGTAATTATTAGATTATTAAGAGGAATGCTAAACTCTTATTCAAAATGTTTCTTATCTATGAAATATCCTTATGCAATGAACTGTAGAATGTTACCCACCAGTATCAGAGATGTGAATAGACTTGTTATTTTAAAAAAATAAAAGTTATTTTAAAAAAAGTTATTAAAAATNCTGTAGAATGTTACCCACCAGTATCAGAGCTGTGAATAGACTTGTTATTTAAAAAAAAAAGTTATGAAAAAAAAAGTTATTAAAAAATAATTGTTATTGGAAGGCTTCATTAGGCATCAGTTTATTCTAGAGTAAAACTACATCTTACCTGGAGGCATTATCAGAGAAGACCTTGGAAAATCCGTGAGAGAAACACTCTCAGAATTCAGGTCTTGCCTCCTACCTCCATGCAGATACGACACAGGGCTCAGTCCTGCTCTTTGAAAGAAGAACTTGTCATGTGCAAGGGCTGCTGATCAGACACATGAGCTGTTTCGGTGTTTCTGTCAAGAAAATCTTCTTCACTGGTTGGTAGAATAAAGTATTTATCCCTGAGTGTATCTTTATAGTTCAAACCTTAATAAATTATATTTACTTACTCTTTTGAGGGTAGCATAAGAGGCATTCATTCTTTTCTAGCACATTATTTTAAATTGCCAGAATGGCTACTACCATAGTATTTATTACTCTTTTTTTCTAAAATAATATTAGACATTATTGTTTCTGAGGTTAAATTTAGTAGTGTTATATGAAGTGTATCCTGTTATTTTTGTAGATTCTATAAACATTGTGACTGGAACATAGCAAGCTTCACCATTTCCAATAGGAAACTGGAGCCAGGAGCACGGAAATAGCATCATAAAAATATCCTCAGAGAATATTTGTACCTATGACTAACTCATCTTCTTAACTGTTCACTTAAATTTATATTTTCAAGACAACTAAAGCAAGTGAAATAGTTTTCATCACACTGATTCTTGAATAAAGTCCTTTCCTAAGAAAAGACTCAGCTTGGGAGACTGCCATTTTATGGCATAAAATCGGGCATGTCAGTGTTTTCCTAAGGACACTTTCACAATTAATTACTCGATTTGGTGAAGTACTATTACACTAGTAGAACCCTCTTCTTCATAGTTCCTACTACTGTCTTCAGCTTGAATTGTAGCAGCATCTAAAAACAAAAAATGGACTAAGCGAGTTTTATATCAGTCACAAGCATTATGTTATTTCTCTATTTGCTACATCTTATCTATATAATTGCCTTCAAGACAACCCACAGATAACCTGTCTAAGTATAGAAAGGTTTGAACTTTGAAGCTCTATCAGGTATATAAGTCCCAATTGCCTCCAGAGCACTCCATACTTACTCCTAAAAGACTTCAGTGACAGATCATTGTGCTAAATCTATAGGTGGTGTACAGTTTCCTTACATTCCATCTTTCCCATAAAAATACTTAATTTGATAAACTATTTATTCTAAAGAAGAGTGATCAATTTTTGTTGAGGGTCTCACTAAGCCTGCTCCTGCTCTCCTTACAGCAGCCAAGCTTCCAACGTTGATAGTAAAGCCTGCTCAGCACTAATTGTCAGTAGTACTGGATAGCTCATTCACAACTTCTGTACCATCTTTTATAATTAGGGATATGCTATTATTTTTCTTTAAATAGTGTGATAGATGCATAAATTTATAATTATAGTCATTTAGCACTGAGTTCTTAATCAGTTGGTTTCATTTGCATACTTTCTGGTACTTTTCATTCATTTTCTTCTTTAGATGTACCTCAAGCTGAGCTGCAGTGTACGTATTTCCAGAATGAACTTCATTCACACAGAATCACACAGAATCACCAGGTTGGAAGAGACCCATCGGATCATCGAGTCCAACCACTACCACAAAACACTAAACCATGTCCCTCAGGACCCCGTCCACCCGTAACTTAAACACCTCCAGGGAAGGCAAATCAACCACCTCCCTGGGCAGCATATTCCAGTGCCCAATGACGCTTTCCATAAAAAACTTCCTCCTAATCTCTAACCTAAACCTCCCCTGGCAGAGCCTGAGGTCATTCCCCCTTGTCCTGTCCCCTGGCACCTGGGAGAAGAGGCCAGCTCCCTCCTCTCCACAACCTCCCTTCAGGTATTTGTAGAGAGCAATGAGGTCCTAACAGTGGTTGTCTACTGCTTAGTATTAATGACATTCTAACTATCGCTGCTATCTCTACTGTTTAGCACATTTCATGAAATCATCCAGAAGTGATAAAAGATTAAGACTAGAAGCCTGCAGACCTTCCAGAAAAAATGGATGACTGCACACCAAATGTATTCACAACAGGCAGTATTAATGAAATAATTAAAATAACGTAACTATACAGTAGTTACCCAAGGAAGCTTTAGTAAAACTCACTATGCAGAAAGCACTTAGGCATTTAGCTTACTGCCTCTAAAGAATGAAGTTTGGAGGATAGCTGGCATTTGGGTAGTTGGCAGTATAATTTACATTAGGTGTAAAGTGGAATTTTGTGCATAATACATTATCTTATGGGAAAATGCATAGATGCAAGAAATCTGTTTTAGGAGGGGAAAGGAGATGATTAAGGTTGCAGGCAAGCTACCTGTAGGGTTTCTTATGAAAATAGTACTTGAGACCTCAGGAAAAGCCAGAAACTCACAATGCACAGTGCAGTCATATCATCTGAATATATGCTTCCTCCTGTCACTATGGAAGGTGGGCCATTGACTTAGAAAAGCCTGTGGCTGTTTTTATCCTTCTCTGTCCTCTCTCTCTGGAAACACATTAAACACATATTTAATTCCTGTGTTCTCAATCTGTAGTAATGAAGAGGTAGAAGAAATAAGAACTAGATGGAGAAAGAAAACGCTGAGATCTATGCTGCATATATATGCTGAAATCTATGCTAAAAGCTGTACTGTATTATGTTGAATGGCAAAATGATTTTAGGATAATAATAATTCCACAAGAGGCAAAAATTCCACTTCATTTAAAACTAGTTCTAAGGTCACTTTAAACCCAAAGAACTTGAAGATTTCCTTTAGCAACAGGAGAAATTCTTACATACTGTGTTTTGGATAGTGAGCATTTTAAATTGTGAATTTTTAAATTTATTGCCTTATGAAGTGATCTTGAATATGAGCATAGAAACCAAAGATGTGTCTGTACTTATATGTGTGCATATATGTATTTTTAAAAAATTATATCTTTTTACATGGGTGTATATGAACTGCTGGCTTTGTACTGTGATGTATACACTGCAGAAAAGGACAATTAACTTTTTTAGGGGAGAACTGTATTTTATGCAGTTTATGAGGTGGTAACACTGTTTACAAAGTGGAATCTCTGCTCTTGGGGCGATTTATCCATAAGAAGCATATTGCTATGGAAATGAGAGACCAGTTTTATGGTGTTTCATGCCTTCAGAGTGGGTAGTGTTGTTTCCAAATAGCAGAAAGACCACCAAAGCAGCACAGGATAGGATAGGGGAGACACATAACCTAGGAAAATATTCATTGTCCCAACTACCTCCCAGCATGTTAAAAGCTATACTTAAAATCATTAAATGTTTATGCTTTCCCTTTATCAATGTTTTCTTTTCTTGCAAACCTAACTACCTGTGGTTAAAATGTAATTCAGACTGAACAAAGGGATGATGAACACTTAAAAGAAAAATCCCTTCTGTTCCACATTTTCAGAGTTGAGCTACTAGAAATTGGGGGTTAGATACTGGACAGTTGGTAAACTGAAATAAGAATAATGCAAAATGCAAAAGCTGAATTTCACAGCTGTTAAAAGACTACATAAGCAAAGGAAGAGTGGGATACTATAGTCTTTAGGAGTTTGTACTCCAGAAGTCTACAAATCTTCATAGCAAGAAAAGAATTTATGCAAACTAAGCCTCAGATATTAATGGTAACTTGCTAGCAATCGCTGCACTTTGGGAGTGAATGTATCACATGACATATGCCTAAGTCTGAGAATTCTTGAATTCTGATCTTTGACTTGTAAGAACAAGTTACATGTTGAAGCCAGTCACCAAGGGGAGCTGCTCCAGGGTTGGCCCAGTCCCCATCAGAGTGCCAGATCTTGATGCACAGGGATTTCCCCAGTGCAGGGAAATGCCAGGACAGCAGAGAGACCTGATGGGAGCCAACAAGTCTCAGGGGAGATGCTGACAAGGCCTGAGCATTGTCAGAGGAACAGCAACCACCTCCATGCCTATAAAACACAGCCTGGGGAGTACTAGCAATGAAGAGCGCTAGCGAACAGTATAGTGCATCAGCCAAGACATGGTGTGGCAGTTTGCACAGAAGGGTATGCAGGAAGGGTTTAGTCATCCTATCAACTCAAGAGGCAAGTTCAGTTGGTGGTTACCATCCTCTCAAAATGAGCATAGCTATAGTATCTACCCAGTGGAAAGCTATATGTATCCTCTGCGCTCACCAGAATAGATGTGGTAACCCAGACAGAACTCCAGTGAAAGCATGCAGCTGTCCAGGTCTCAGGCTAAAGGGACTCAGGCTGCATGGAATGCCAGAGCTTCTCACTGGTAATCAATGGCAGTACTGAAAACCATTATGTGAGGTGTGACCAAGTGGGCAATCTGCTCAGCCTGGTGGCAAAGCTGTAAGAGGAAGTAGAAATGTTAAATAGCATTGGGGAATCTAAGAGAGAGACTGGTGGAACCATGCTGTGTTTTCACTGAGACAGAAACAGGAACAAGCACCAGAAACGGAAAAAAAAAAAAAATCCTGTATACTCCCCATGCCAGGATAAAGGCAGTAGGTCAAACGAAAACAGTGAATGGAGGCAAGTTCATGTTCAGAGCAGCAGGCAAATACCCTTCTAGACTACTTAGCCTTCCCAGGTGCTTCTGTACAATAGTTACTTGGCTCTGGATATGGAAGGCCAGTCAATGGATGTTGTGGATAAAGGTACACCTACATCATAGGTGTTGCCAGGGTCTGAAAAGGCTATCCCCTGTATCGCAACCCCTTCCAAGAAGAAGAACAAGATGGTTTGTAGTTGTAGTTGACACCCTTCTGATGGGAGTCGAAGATCCAATATGCTGGATGGACCTTCCTCTTAGGAAAGTCTGCTGCCTCTTGGACCCAGGTTAAGGACATCACTATGAAACTTTCTAGTCTGGTACAGCTCTATCATCTATTACTGCTCTTCCACAAGCATAGTCCAAGGGCAATGAAAAGAGACTTCTGGCTTTGGGATAGTAGGTAAGGGAATCTGAAAAACAGATTATTTTTTCCTTCCTCCTTCCAACTGCAGACAGTGGCATCAGAAGAAACCAATGGACCCCGTCTACCAATATATGTCTCTATGGCTGGTGTCGTCACCACAATTTTGGGTTTCTTTGATAATCAGATGGTGTATATGGCACCAGGGCTACTGGTGTCATATGGGATTCACCTTTTTCAAAGTGAGAAGAGGGACTTTGCTCATGAGCTAGAAGGGGTGATAGGCAGTTTAACCTAGACTTGATGAAGGAAAGGCATAATATCAGACATGCCTGTGGTTAGCTGTAGAATGACACAGAAAAGCTAGAGGGATGGAGTGATAGTGAAGACCATCAGCCCTACATGTTGGGTACTCTGCAGAACATTTGATGTTTTATAGAGATGAGCCAGGGCATGAGGCTTGTAGGTTCTCATCCTGCTGGCATACATCAACCATGTTGACATCCGCTGAAAATGTAAATGAGCTGTAGGCAATCCAGGAGATTCCTGGAGTGCAATGAGGATAACTTCATAGGCCAGGTAATAGACAACCCTACCACAGGGGATGTTGTACTGGAACTGATGATCAGCAAAGCAAATTGGCTAATTGATGATGTCAGGATTAGAGGCAGCTTGGGCTGCAGGGATCATGTACTGGTGGATTTTGTAGTCCTGAGGGATGTGGGTCAGTTGAAGAGTATAGTCAGCACCCTGAGTTTTAGGAAAGCAAAATTCCAACTCTTCAAGGAGCTAGTCAATAGACTCCCTTGGAAATCATGCTCAGGACAAAGGAGCCTAATAACACTGGTAGGTCTGTAAGTTTTCCATAGATTGCAAGAGAAGGATGAATTTTTTTACAATGAAGGTGGTGAAACACTGGAACACGTTGCCCAAGGAGGTGGTAGGTGCCCCATCCCTGGAAATATTTAAGGTCCCATTGGACAAGACTCTGAGTAAACTGATTTAGTATAAGACATCTCAACTTATTGCAGGGAGGTTAGACTAGAAGACCTTTAAGGGTCCCTTCCAACACAAACTGGTTAATGTTCTTTCAATTTTCTTGTCTATAAAATTAAAGTGGTGGTTAGAACTATGAGGCCCTGTGTAGGCATATATTAGGTGTAATGTGACTGCAATGATGACCCCATTTCTCATGTTTCAACATTGAAGCTAGTTACTGAAAATATGTGCTGTGCTGCAGTATATATCCTGTTCCTTTACTTATTAAGAAACCTCCAGAGTCTCCACAACACTGCAATGTGTCTATAAACATTAGAGGGATCTAAAGTCTTCTTGAAAGAAATTCTGACTCTTCTGGTGCTGCATTTTACAAGTTAAGGGACTTGAGGTACATTAAGAACATTATTTCTGGTATTTGTTGTGTATAAGATATACCTGTTCTATCTGAGAAATGTTACTTGCTATGTACTTTGGCATTCCTTTCAGAAAGTATAAATTTTTAAATTAGAAAAATAGCCACAGTTTATCTGCCCACAAAGACCTTGGAATATCAGTTGTGTGTTGAGGGCACTATTTCACAAGAAGATGTTAAGTGGCACTATGATTTTGGAAGATTCAGGAAAGAGATATTTCCTGCCAAGCAACCCATCCAACCATAATGAAGTCCCACTGCTTGCTGGGACAGAATTTTTGTGAGGCATGGCTTGTGTAATACAGACTCTGTCTTTGTGCAAGAAAATGTTTGCTACTTGCCTTTGTGCTGAGTGCTAGTGCCTTCTTTTCAGTTCTCAGAAACCTGAAAATCTATAAATTTATTTTGAAATACCTCTGCTTGAACTACATTTAGAACTTGATTCCGCAAGACTGTGAGGAAGTAACTTTACCCTCATAAAAACTGAGATGTGTGGATGCTCTGTATTCTACCAGGCAAATGAAACATACTGTCTAAATCCACAGGACTGTTTCTAATATCCTTTTAATGAAGGAAACACTAGAGGAATTCTTTTAACCTGTATTCAGCAACAAAGCATAAACCAGTGTACTTGTAAAATTTATATTGAAAATATTACATGTCAGTGCCTAGAAATTATTTTTTTGTTCTTCTTCAAAATAACTGTCTTTAATTCTTGCAGCCTGACCTGTCGTCCCAACATCAGTCATACTTCCTGCTCCTAAATGCCAAAATCCACTACTTTTATGTTGTTTGGCTGGTGGTCAGCCCTCAGAAGCAGAAATCTGGTGTGAAGCAATTGATCAATATTTATTCTAAGAAGTCTCCTACATTTACTCCAGATAGTTACAGCGTCACAGGGGGTTAACAGGCAAGATCATTAATTCCAGAATCCTTGCACTTTTTCCTTGCACATGATGCACATCTTTAAGTGTAACACCAAATTTGGTCTAAGAAACACAGGAACATTCCAGTTCCAATACTTAAACTTCTATGACCACTCAAATATCCAAGAAATACTGATCTATGACATATCCATCAACAACACCTACTATGTGAAAATTAAATCCACTGCACAAGAAAACATCAGCTGCAGTCCTGTGTATCTTACTTAACTGCAGCTCAGATTGCTTTTGTTCTGTAAATCTTGTTTTAAAACTTACTCTCATAAAGCCAAGGTATACAAACAAATGTAGTTTAAGGGGCCTCACTGGTGCATATGGGGCCATTTTTCTCCTGACTTCATTATTTCTGCAAGGCACATGTTAAAATAGCATGAAATTAAATAAATGTTTTGCCTGATTTTGGCTTTCAAAAATTGATTTTAGTTCACGTAAATGGCTAAGGTTCAGCTTGGAGGATGAAAAACACATTAGTACCGGATTTGCCCCAAGATGAAGCCTCAAAGACAAACTTAGAAAAACAGGGGGAGTGAGTGTTGTTTTATTTTGTGTTGATTTGTTTTTCCTTCCTAAATTGTAACTGTTAAGTTATTCCTACTTCATAAAGGATGCTTCTGTGTAGGCAAATCTGAGTCTTCACAATATAGCTGACTTCAATATAATTGCACAATATAAATGCTTTTAGAACAGTTTTAATAATCAATTAAAGTGTTATGGTTTTAACTGTATGTGGTTGAGTCTGTGATATTTTAAGTAGTTTTTTACAAGTTTGCAATGGTTTTTAGAGTAGTTATAATTCCAACAATTTACTACAATCTCCTAATCTTATATCTGAAGTCAAGTTTCTAAAATCAGGGTAAAATATCTAGGTTCAGAAAATAGTTTTCAGAAAAAACTAGACTACTACTTCTTAGTGAAAGATTTTGAAAATTCTGAAAATTGAAGATAGAGTGAACTGACTTTTACGCAGAGACTGCAATATGACAAATGTACAATTTCTCGCGCTGACCTTTCTATATCTTTCACATTTTGCATGACTTTAGGAATTAAACTGGAGGAAATTTTCAAATGTTAAAGAAGGTGGAAAACTTCATTTTGCTTTATTAAAGTTTTATTTTCATATGAATTTATTTTGAGTATCCATGTCCTTAAAAGATACTCTCCTTATGGTTTGCACTGGTGCAACTGAGAAGAGAACTTGCTTAAACTAATTTATTTTTTATGTAATATCCGTAAATTCTATTATGGAGTTCTAGAAGGTGCCAACAGCTGTTCTCTTTCAAGATAATCAAGAAGAGCATATTTTCATCAGGGAAAGAGTCAATGTCATTCCAAAGTCCTAAAGCTGTATATTAAGTATTTTAGAAATTAAAGCATTTACACAAAAAAAAGTCTCCTAGTACACAAGATGTGACAGCAAACTATGATTTCAGGGAATACATACTTAGTCTTAATATTTATTCATTGAAGATGTTGTTTTATTATCTGAATTTAAAGAAAAATAATGTCTTATTGTGGGTAGAGCATCATTGCATAGATCTTTCATTCTTTCATTCTTTCATTTACTTTATCGTCTAAGCACCTTATTTTGTACCTTATAATTTCAAATGAATGTGTTGAAAATGTGAAATACATGATCTAGTAAAATGATATCCCAAAGTAAGTATTTAAGTTAAGCTGATCCTATTTTACTTTCTGGTAAAAAGTAAAGTGAATCCTATAACCCTTGCCAACCTGACAACTCAGTGTAAGAATTTTCCTCAGTGTGAAATAAAAAAAGATTAAGAGTAGGTCTCCTACACAGTTTAGGAGAGGGTAAATATACTCATTTGGAAATCAGTTCAAGTGAAAATGTATGCTATTGTGTTTTTGCAGTGCAGTTCTTCAGTGTAGATGTATACTCTATAGCTTCCACAGATACCATCTTTATCTATTCCTAGTCCTTTCAACATCTCTTAACATCTCCTAATCCAATTAAATTCTATAAGCAGGAAGAAGATTGACTGACTACAGAAGATGCTACATAATCTTCCAAAGTCATTCTGTAAGACTTAGAGGTCTTGCTCACCAATCTGTCTAATGAACTAAAATGTGACCTCTATCAGCCCATGTTGTCAGAGATTTATCCATGCAGGTGAATGAACTTGAAATTCAGTGTGTCAAAGTGATCAAACATCATGTAGTCATAAAACCCAGATCCAGACAACTCAAAGCTATTCCTGAAGTTTATAAGTGTAACTGTCATGGCGTATGGCAGGTGCAACTGCCCTGTCAAGGACACAATGAAGATCAAGGTTTACAAGGATCCAACAAAGATCAAGGCCTGCTAAAGTCTGACAAATACTAATATTGCCACAGGCAGGAAGACCAGGGCTTTCTATTTGTTGAAATCTGATTACTTTTTTTTCAGGTTGACTGAAACATATTTTTCCTACTCCCTGCACTTCTAGTGGCAGTGGGGGGCGTGGGGTAGACCAGTGTTGCCAGGCACACAGTCCTGGAAGATGTGGAAAATGTTGTTTGTGGTAAGTGGGAGATCAGATGATATAATCATAGTTTCTTCATGTTTGAGAACCAATGACTACTCTACATTTTGTCTAAATGTTGACCTTTGGCCTTCTGTGTTATAGGTATGAGCAGAAATCATCATGTTTAAAAACTGATTGAATTGCTTGAGGTGCCCAGGCTATTTCCTATTAATGCATTACACTTATGTTTGTATTTTAAAATTCTACATAAAAAGTTTTGTGGCACCTGTGGAAGAAGCTTATTCACTCTGCCTCCATCTTTACAACCTGATTTATACCTTAGAAGATCAGTGATAAATTAGGAAAACAGTCCAGGCAGAAATTTGGAGATGAGGAAGAGGATTTTTTTATTTTTGTAACATCAGATGGAGCTCACAGGAAATCTTACCTCTTATCGCTTAATGTGTCTTTTCTCTGTGCAAAACAGGCTCTTTTCTTCTCTTGTGGATATTTTTAAGGGAAATATAAAGGTTGGTACAAATGAAATATGAACAGAAATACCTGTGTGTTTAAGCACTAGAACGGCAGAAAGGTATTAATAGAAATGGCTGACATCTATCATGAAAAATGCCACCTTCAGGCCATTGCTTCCAGGACACTCTTCCCAGCAGTAAAACTGAGGAATGTGTTGCTCATATGAAGACGAAAACGCCTGCACACTGATAAAACATAGGTGACTCATCAGTGCAATGTCTGTATCCATATACCAGGAACACAGCAACAAGACTGCAACAAAACACATACAATATTTCTTTTCCTGTTAGGTCACCAGAAAAAAAAAATATATATACAGCAAATATGTATTCCAAATGAGGAGAAACAGAGGTAGCAAACTTACCTAAGATTTTTAGAGGCTGAAATAAGTAATATCGTGGTGCTCAGCCCATTAAGTCCAAAAATGGTTTGTTGTTGCCTATCAAGAAGGTGGTGCTGGTGAGTATGGGTATATAGGTGTGTGAGGTCATGAAATATATGAAAAAAAGAGTCTGCAAGGGACTATAGTCTTCTTACAGATCTTGTGAATAATTGTCACCTTCCAATCACATAAATTATATCGTTGAATTTTACTTGAGCTAGATTGAGATTTTTTTTCTAGTATTCACAGAATCACAGAATCTCAGAATTACAGAATTGTTTAGGTAGGAACAGACCTGTAAGATCAAGTCCAGCCGTAAACCTGACATTGCCAAGTCCACCGCTAAACCATGTCCCTAAGCACAATGTCTACACGTCTTTAAATACCTCTGGGGATGTTGTTTTATTCTGGTGCCTGACAACTATTTAGGTAAAGTAATATATCCTAATATCTAGTTTAAATCTTCCCTGACACAACTTGAAGCCATTTCCTTTTGTCCTGTTGCTCGTCTTATGGGAGAAGAGACCAGCAACTGCTTTGATACAATCTTCTTTCAGGTAGTAGTAGAGAGCAATAAAACCTCCTCTCAGACTCCATTTCTCCAGACTAAACATTCCCAGTTCTCTCAGCCACTCCTCATAATACTTGTGCTCCAACTCTTCAGCAGTTTTGTTGCCCTGCTTTGCACACAGTCCAGGTCCTCAATGTATTTTTTAGTGAGGGGCCCAAAGCCAAACATGGTATTGGAGGCCCAGCCTCACCAGTGCCAAGTACAGGGAGAAGATACATCCCTAGTCCTGCTGGCCATGCTACTTCTGATCCAAGTCAGGATGCTATTGGTCATCTTGGCCACCTGTGCATGCTGCTAGCTTGTATTTAGTCCCCTACCAACCAACACCCCCAGATCCTTTTCTGCCTGACAGCTTTCCAGCCATTTATCCCGAAGTATGTAGCATTGCATGGGTCTGTTGTGACCCAAGTACAAGACTCAACACTTAGCCTTGATGAACTCCATACGATCGGTCTCAGCCCATCGATTGAGCCTATCTAGATCCCCCTTTAGAGCCTTCCTTCCCTCAAGCAGATCAATGTTCCCATCCATTACTAATGCATTAGTATGGATGTTCTACTTAGAAGGACTCTGCCTCAACCAGATAATTTAAATTTTTATTTCCGTAGTTTGTATGTACATTTTCATCTTATCTCTGTTGAGCCCAAAGATTTTTTTGGGAGAACAGCAAAAATTATAAAAAAACCTTCTTGTGAGTAGATGTCTGAAAAACAATGCCCAAGGATTTAACGGTGTGGAGGGTTTTTTACAGAAATCATTAGGTCAAGATGTCTGACTGATGTTCTGTGTAAACAAGAAATAACTGTAAGGAGGTTGAGGGGATATTATGTCATTCTGGATCTGGTCTTTATATACACTGTGTAAAAGAAATCATGCTTTCAGAGTTAAAAAACTTGCATACTTTCTTGCTTAGATTTAGAAACTAAATATTTTTAACCCAGCTTTCGTATTCATGAGTTTCTAGTTTTATCTTTCTAGAAATGACACCATAGAGATTTCAGAAGAATGTTCTGGAGAATTACTTTAGTTTTTTAAAATACTCTCTCAATCTGTACACTTAGAATATGATGTTCTACTGTATTCCATTTTACTAGCATTACAGGTGATGAACAGTAAAATGATTGCAAAGAAAATGATGTCATTTCCAAGAGTTAACTTCATTATAATCCAAGACTGTTGTTATGATAATAAGCTCACTGATAAACTAAAAATGCAACAATAAAAGATGCTTTCTCACATAGGATTTAATAATAATATTTAATTTTTATTTAGCAAGCTTTATCTACAGCTACTATGAATCAGAGACCCTGTCAGTTAATCACTGAAGTTTATCTGATTTGTTCCAGGTGATAATCTGTCCTTGTAAATGTTTAGGCTGGTAAATACACCTACTATTTGGTTTCCTTACTGATTGCATTGTGAGGCCCTGTTTTCAGTTGTTTACAGTTTTGCCAGAATTTAAACATTTGGACTGGAATTACTAATCATGGTCATGTGCTTTACCTTGAATAATTTTGGCAGTGAAGGGCATGTTTATATCTCTTTGTCATCAGCTTGAAAATATATCCACATGGTGTCATGTTACAAGCATTTGCAAAATTACGGTCCATGCAGCCTCAATTTATAGTTAATCTTAGTAGCTAAATTTATACTGGATTCTGCTCACAAAAGATTAAACAAAGCTCTCCCTAAAATGGCAGTTCTTCAAAGTTCTGCCAAGAGTACTTTTGGATAACTTCTCTGAGACCAGAGTTGTTACATGGCATCATCATGTAGAGGAAGAAGATGCTGCATAATTCAAACTGAAAAGGCACAAGATTTACATGATTTCAATGCACTGAATCAATATAAATGTGAAGGGGACCTTAGAAAACTGAGACTTCAAGCTGGGGAAGAACAGAAAGATGAGAAATTAACTGGAAAAACTGAGACCAGAGGAGACTGAGAGAAGCTAGAGCAGAACTGTGGCAGAGACAAAGTGCAACAGTAGTAAGAGATGTTTGAATCCGTAACAGTTCCTCTCTTCCACTTCTTCCTCCTCATTTTTGTCTCCGGTACCAACATGGATACTCTCCACAGGCTGCAGTCCTTCAGGATAAACCTGCTCCTATGTGGGTCCTCCACAGACCACAGTTCTTTCAAGGAATATTCAGCTCCTGCAGTCTAGGATGGAGGACCTCTCTACAGGCTGGAGGGGAATCTCTTCCACCATGGTCTCTTCCATAGGCTGCAGGAGAATAACACTCCGCTACCTGGAGCATCTTCTCCCCTTTCTCCTTCTCTGACCTTGGTATTTTCAGGATTGTTTCTCACCCATTTTTCTCCTCAGTCTTCATACTGCCATGTAGTGTTTTGCCCTGGTTTAGATATGTTTTTCCAAAGGTACAACCAGTTTGGTTGATGGGCTTAAATGTGTCCTGCAGTGGGTCTGCTGGAACCGTGTGTCCAGCACAGGGCAGCCCTGGCTTCTTCTCATCAAAGCTGTCCCTGTCCCCTGCTGTCAACACTTTGCACCGGACTTCCGATATACATATATGCCTTGAGAAACACATTTCAGACCAGAATAAAATCTAATATCCCTGGATCTCAATATCTCCATGAATACTGTTCTAATAAACTCAGTGGTACATTCAAATTTACACTCTGAGGTAAAACTCAGTGGGTGCCATGGCCCTAGTACCAAAGGAGACAAGCTTAGAGCAGAGCTGGAACCCACTCAGGTTCACATCCAAGTGTCACATGGACAACCTTCTCCTGGAAACTAGAACATGGAGAATCATAGAATAACCAGAAGGAGGGAACAAAGGAATGGAGGACCTGCAGAAGTACATCTCTTAACCAAATTGAAGCAGTCAGGGATGTTATGTACATTCTTGTTATGTAAGAGAATATGTGTTACATGTGCTCCTTTTATTTACAGCTGCTGAAATTGTTTATGCCTATGCAAACTCATACTGAGTGGTAAATACAATCGCCCTTTTAACTAAGTAGAAGTATGTTTTAACCTTAAAAATGTTTTAAGTCTCATCACAACATATACTCTTAATATAACCACTGCCACAATCAAAACCTTGACTGTGTATCTTCTATGGGAGTGTTGCAAACTGGACTTGATCAGTAGTTTACCTTTGTTTTGATATTTGTATTCAAATAATGAATGTGATTGCTGGAAAATCCATTCATTGCTGAAGCAAGTTACTTTGCCTAGAACCAAGAAGAAATTGCAATGCTACGTAAACCAAATTGCAGGCATAATCTTCATATTCCAAAGAATTACAAAATCCATTCTCACATCAGTAAATCTGTTGGACAGTGTATCATAAAACAAAAGGCCCACACTTTCTGGAAAAAATGTGGCACGCTTCTTTTTTCATAGGGTATTTTGCATAGAAATGATATATCCACCTAATTCCTCCCTGCTACTAAGCTTCAACAGTGCTTACGGTTGTTGCTATACTTAAATAATCCATTCCCGGTGTTTTAGGAAGGATTTAGTTGTGCAAAGGAAGCTACATGAGGCTCTGTAAATTCATTCCGCTGGGCCTGAAACAGACAGCAGTGACTTAACATACTCATATTTAGCTGAGATGATCCAAAGAGTCTGAGTTTATGGTACAGCCTACCCAATTGCTTCTATGAGCAAAAAGGCAAAAGGGAATTCTCCTAGGCCAAAATATTTGGTTTATTTTCTCCTCAGCACAGACAAGGGAAATACCTTCACGAACTGGTACAACAAGCACAGCCAAGGGGGAAACTTGTACTCAGTGTGCTCAGAAGGACAAGGCCAAATGACCTCCTACAAATCTGGTGCTATGTGTGATGGCAGGAAAGGATGGAGATACTTAGATGAGCAGAGACAAAATAGGCTTCAATGTTTGCAACATGGTCTTTAACCGGGTCAAGAGATATTGATACCATGTGCTTGCAAACTGTAGAGGGGAAATAACTTTATGCATGATTATAGACCCATAGTTAGAAATGAAATTGCAGTCTGCCTTTCACGCTTTTACACACACGTCTGTTCACTGATGTGCCTGAATTAATCATACAACAATGACATATTTGCTGCTCTCTTATGTGTTTAACAAATAAACTAATTATGATTATTTTCAAAATTTTCATTAATTTCATTAACTATCTTCTGTTTCCTTTTCATCTTTTTGAGATATGAATATCACAAGTAAACATAGCATTCATGTGAAACTTTTGACATGGTTTCATCTGCTGCCCTATACTTTAGAATACTACAAACTTCAGTTCAGGATGAGGTATAAAGACACAGAGGGAGTAAGCTAATTAAAAAAACCAGGTTGTCACTGTGAACTATTATTCTGCTGAAAGCATTCTAGATTACAAAAGACATGCTGACATGTCTTTTCAGTCAGGTTCATCTATTTTAACAGTTAACATTTGCAAATTGCAATACAAAAATAAAATGCTCTCTTTTTATCTTGCTGTCAAAGTGCAAACCTTTTCATTTCTCCCCATATATTTGTACATGTCCATAATTTTTTCTCATGAGTGAGAAAAGAATATGCTTTCCAGTGAAGAAACTGACAACAGTTTGTCAACATATCCTTACAATTAAATATTCACTAGGAAGTGAAAGCACATTAAGGCTACCCTGTATTTGTTCACTCTCTGGGGGACTCTTCAATTCCGTGTTAGCTTGGTATATGGCTCCATGAAGTCTTCACTCATACTTTGGAGTCAATCTTATAATTACTTCAGTATCATTTCAAGGCCTGTGAGCTCCTCATTAAAGAGATGGAGAGTTCTGATACCAATAATGATCCTCAGAGAGAGTTATCTGCAACATCATTAATGGAAAAAAATGGCCTTATTTTACAGATATAATTGGAAACATTGGCCACATATGATAAAGTTGCATGCCATAATTATTTTGCCACATATGATTTATGTCCTTTCTTTCTTATTATGCTTGTTGAGGCATACTTTCCTATATTTTATGAAGGTTGTTTCAGAAACCCCCTAATTTTTATTTAAAAAATGTTTTTCTTCTAAACCTATTTGTTTGTGTCAATAGGATGTCTACTTAATATTGCTTAACTGTATGACACTTACTTGATTTTCATAAGTGGAATTTATTCTGGATTTGTAACAAAGGTTAAAATTCACAACTATAGCTCCCTTAACACGGCGGGGCCAACGAACTTCACGAACAAAACAATATGATCTCAGAGGAAGTCCCTTATTCAGGGTCCACTCGTTGTTTATATAGGACAAGCAAGCCAAAACATCAGGTAAACATTGATTGGTCACTTCTGCCCTTGCAACAAGCCTTTTTTGGCAACCCCCATCTCATATAACATTGTTGCTAGGTTGCAAACTCCTGCCTCCATCAACAAGTTACTTCATTAACATAACACAACAACGTCATTTAAAACTTTTTCGACTTTCCCAACTCCGTCCTGCCAGGGCACTTAAGAAACAATTAGCAATACTCCCTTGACAGGACTCTAGCAAAATCATCAACTTCATGAGTTCCCCTACCCACTGGCTAGTCCAGCTTGATGCTTGCTAGCAACCATGCAGCACTCGAACACTTGTCCCATGTGCACCTAACACTCACAGATCTCCCCAGATACCAGCATGGACCCTCCATCTACCTGATACCCCTGCTCAGACTCAGGGCTGCCTATGATCTGGATAGTCCAACCTGAGATTTGCTAGTGAATGATACACACACATACTATACAAATCTGGACTGAGGAAGATACAGACACTCACACAACCAGAAACTGGCATTAGGCTCATGAGCTGTAACCTGTGGCCCTGCTCCAACCACCAATGCTGAGCCCCTCACTCACCTTGATCATACTGGTTCTTCTGATTATCTTCTTTACAGGACACGTGCCATTCTCATCCCAGTGGCTGAAGGTTAAGAGCCCTCTGCACTTCAATCACTCATGCTGAGACCACCACACTTATTCCAGAAGCTGACACCGCAGACCAGAGGTTTTTACACCTGAGTCTTCCTCCAGCTCTTTGACTGGATCCAAATTTCACTCAGGCACACATTCAGGTCTCACCAGGAGATGGCACTTAGTCTTACAGAACATATTCACACAGGATAGAAAGTGACATTGTGCAGAGAGGTAAAGAAAGGATTTAATAAGAAGGTAGGACAGACTGTGGTGATCAGACACAGAGCTCGCTCAATCAGACAAGAATACTGACTGACCCCATTTTACATTCAACCAACCCTTTTAATACCCCTTTCTGACTATTCACTGCTTTGTTCCGCTCACACCCCATACCCTGCACATTCCCCCATCAGTTTTCGTAGTTCCATTGACCCCTTTACAACATGGTAGACCCTCAGATTTATATCTTTATCAGCAGCAAAGTCCTGGTTTGCCTGAAGTTTCTTAACAGCCCATCAATTAGTGTGACTGATAAGGTTTGCTTCTTGTCTTTTTCTCAGTTACGTTTGTCAGGATTTTGTCTCTGTTTTCTGTATGGCTTCCCCCTTTTCCTTATCACACTATTTGATAAGGTCTTAGATCATATAATCTTAATTAAATACACACACTCTCACATTCCTCACGCTCATCAGTTAGTGTAACTGACTAATTTTATTCTCATTATTGCCTCCCTTATTTGTTAGTCAGGTTTGAGATCCTGTTTATTCCTGTTTATAGCTTCTTCCTTTCATTACTACCCCCTTTTGCATTGAAAATGTCCTTGACCAAGCACCCTCAAGGGAGCAAATGCTCTCTCCACATCCCACTGCAAATACCTTTCCTCTGGAACTGTAGGAAATGTTCCTCTATGGGCCCTCTATGGGTCTTACTCTCCATTGTTATCACAGAATTGCTGAGCTGGGAGTGATCCCTAGAGATCATCTGGCCCAACCTCTCTTGCTCAAACAGGGCCAGCTACAGCTGGATGCCCAGGACCGCGTCTGGATTTTTTATATCTTCAAGGAGGAAGACTGCAAAATATCAGAGCTTCCAATGGCAGCTGAATGGATGGCTCAAGCTCTGTGCAAATGAACTGCCCACATAGTGCAAAGATCTCATAGAGTAACTCTGAATCAGAGCTATAATGTATCACTGCAGGAATAAAATGAATTCACTGAGAATAAAATGAATTCTCATAACATTTTTATGAGAATACTGCAAGTGTTAGGTCTGGAAGGCTGAATTTGAAATAGTGTTCTAGAAAGTGGTACTGCAATAGCTAGACATTATGGTCAACTAAGCAGGAGAGCAATAGGTGGCAAGCTTTTCCTCTTCTACCAAGAATTTGCAAGCCCAGCAATGCATGCAAAAGAAACAATAAGTATACAGCCTCATTATATATGTATTGGTAGCCCTAAGATGCAATGTTCTGAATAATGCACAGCTTGGGCTTAATTTACTGGGAATATTGTTAAAGTTAAAATAGTGTCCTGGGAAAGCTGTGGTGTCTGTTCCTTTATAATAAAGACTGTTCTTACATATCAGTGAAAACATCCGATATCCTATATTGTCATGGATTTAAAAAATGCAATAAAAAGTTAGAAAGAGTTAAAAAGTTAGAAGAGTTAATGAGGGAATTCAAGAGCAGTAAAAGATCATAAGACTGGCTGTTTAGCCCAGCCAAAGAAAATGGTGGTAAATTGTAACCAGGTGTTTTTATTTCCTGATTCTCAAAGTATTGCAAACTCAGCGGTCTGTGCTAGAAAGGGCAAGATGCAGGTTTACATACACAGAACATTCATCAATTACAATTGATATATGACCCAAGACTTTTGGAAGTGTTGTGATTAAAAGGAGGAAGTTGTGATGACACAGGTGATCAGATATAGCACAATTTATTTATTAATGCTATATGGTTTTGCATAGGCTGCTACTTTGTCACATGGATAAATAAATTTTACTTCCACCACTGAATCAGAATGTTATCATACAAAGTGGCTTCCTAGCACCCAGCTGGGGAACTGTGCTCACAGAATCAGTTTTAAAACTCTGCTAAACACCTCCATACCCCATTTAATGTCTTCTGACATGAGAGTTAAAAGTATAAAGGGATTTCAAAACAAAGTAGATGAGTATTTCTTTCAGATAAAGTGCAAGAGATTCCAAAAAAAACCCCAAATAACCAAAGCTTTAAAGTGTTTCTTAGCTGACACTTCTCCTAATTTGCACACTGCGCTGAAGATTCTTTGGTTTCCTTTTCAGCATGATAGGTATTTTATTTCCTCTTTAGCTGCTTAGCAATTAAAATCACTTCACATTTAAAGATACTTCTAATCTCATCTTGAGATCCCTACCTTGTTGCCTGCTGGCAGATTGGACAGACATAAGTCTCCTACACATTAAGCATTATATTTGACAAGCCTGTGTTTATGCCCTCACTAACTTAGGGCATCTCAGGAAACATCAGGTATGTATTCTATGATCAGTGGGTACATACTACAATCAGGTAGACATCTGATTACAATGGGAGTTTTAGACACCTGGAGTTTGATTCTGTCGGGTCCTTACAGTCCATGTAGATATTACAGAGATTACAGGTATCTTAAGCAGAACTTAGTTCCTGGTGCTGAACTCAGTGATCTACACAATAGATGCTCACTGGCATCTTAGATGGTCTAAGTTTTCCAAAATATCTTTGTAAGTCTTACAGATAAGGTAGAGCATTTGCAGGATATCTGTATTATTTTGGAGGACTAACCGGAAACCATGGCATCCTGCAACATCTCACATGCCACTAGAAAGCTGTGTGTAAGCAACTGAATTCAGCTGTTAATTACTATATCTCAGTGTGGTTTTTAACTGAGCTGATCAGGTCTTTCAAGAAAGAATAGTTTTATTCTTGTTTAAAAGAAAATCTGTAAATGGAAACTTACAAGAAAAAAAACCCTGATACCTTAATGGAGGTTAGGTACTAAGTGGGAAGCAGCTCAAGTGAAAGAATATTTCATTCACTCTTAATTTGCTTCTCAGATTTTTTTTTTTATCAGATCTGGTTCTTTAAACTGAAAAGAACTTATCATAACTGAAGCATTGGCTTTATAAAAGGGCATTGACAGTTTTGCACTGCTAGGCTGCTAGAAATCTGGCTTCCATAGGCAAAAGAATATGGGCCCGTGCATGTTAAGGAAAAGATCAAGAAAGAAGAAGAAAAAAAAATTATTGGTGAATTAAAGAGGTGATTCAGTCAAAACAGCTACTTGAACTGAATATTAAAATAGCAAATTTGTGCCATCTGCAGTAAGGTGCATACTTGTGCATACCACTAGTATGAAACAAGCTGATTAATTTCATAAACTTGGCTTAACACCTGACAAATTGTTAGTCATGAATCCAGAATAAGAAATGTTTGACACAGTGGGTAGAAAAAGTCCATTCAGAAATCCATGAATAATTCATATGTAAAAAACCAAATGTCAGAACAAAAGTGATAGCTTGGTAGATTAAAATCTAGCCTCTTTTCCTTATTCAGCTTGCAGCCTGGGGGAAAAATTTTAATGTCATTTTCTCATCACATATACAGCAAAAAATTCCACATTCACAAAGATTGCTTAGATGTTGACACAAAACAATGAAAACAAAGTATTCCAAAGTCTTGAATAAGGTCTACCATATGTTCCCCCATGCAGCACCTGTCTTCCTAAATTACAGACACTTTAGTCAGTAATCCTGAGTGCTTCAGAATTGGCACTTTATAATTTAAGACTACAAGTGATATTGTTTGCTTTTATTCTCCTTGCACTGTTCATATGAGAAGTGTGTTTGGAAGAAATTGAACTATAAATAACAGAAGAGACACTTCCACATCTTTTTAAAGATAGATGACTTCTACAGAAAAATGTCTTGAAATACACTCTCTTTACTCTCTGAAATCAACTTGAGTTTGGTTTGGTTTGTTTTAGCTGATTTTTTCAAGCAGCTTAAGCATCATTTTCACATTATGGAACATTATTTTGAGCAGTGATACCCATATAAATGTCACTGCAATTTCCTTCACAGGATCTTTCTTTGCTGCTTAGTTGATACTGAATCTCTTCAGTGCAGGGTCTTCCTTTCAGAGAAACTTAGGTTTCTATTAAAAAAAAAGAAGCTGGAAGAGACTAAATATCATTCTGAAAAGACACTTTTGGAACATCGATGGCCCAGTTGCATATTCCTCGTTTGCAGGTCCACGTGGTACTTTGTGAAGGCATACATCTCTATTTTGATATTACAGGCACTTTTTAGTGCAGTGGGAAATTGTTCAAATAAAATGGTGACTGTGAAGAACCTAATTTTTCTCCCTAAACTGCTGCAGAATCTATCTATCCCTTCTTTTTTGCTGAACCATATCATCTGTCAAGACTGTATGCAGATATATGTGAATACAAGGACCATGCTTTGTGGCATTTGTCAAAAGAATGAGGTCACAAACTCTTCGTCTTTCTCAGTAGTTCAAGATAATTATTCTATGACGGATTAAAATATAAATCCATATGTTAAAGCACATAAGACAAGACCCAGTGGAGCATAATCAAAATTCCTACCATAAGCAAGTCATTCTACAGATTTACTCTGTAAAAGTAAGGAGGTTTTCTTTGTGTCTTCTTAAACCGCTGTCTCAAGATGTCAGAGGCAAAATACGTGACTACATGAACCTGTGCCATTTCTTAAGTTACTGTGAATCATATATTGAAAAGGCAGGTACTATACATAAGTACTTCTGTAGTTTTGAATAAGTAATCTCTTCTCCATTTTTAATAACTAATACTCTAAGAAAAGTTTGACAATGTATACTATGACTACCTGCTTACTGTGGAGAAAAGGAAAACTTTTGCTGATAATCAGAAAGCCACATTCAGCTTCATACTCTAGTCTTGAAGCCAAATTTTAAAGCAAATACTTGAACTGGCATAAAAGAAAATTTCTGGCATTTTTTATTCTACTCAAAATATTTTAGATAGTAATATCTGTCTCAAATTTCTGTGTTCCTATCACTCGATCTACTTCTGGAAGGTGCAAGAAAATTCATATGTTTAAATACCACAAAATCCCTGATGATTTTCTTGAGAAATGGAGCAGCAAAGAAGAAATAACAATATCAGTATTTAAAATAAATATGATAAATTCCTTGTTTGTTATATATTTTGATAACTTTGATACTAATGAGACTTGAAAATAGCCAATTACTTACTGGACCTGGAGGAATGAAGTTGCAGCAGTCTTGCCTCTGCCAGGCTGCTAGATTTCACTAATATCTGATTATTGGTATCTGGAGTTGACCTATTATCTCTGTTATTCTAATAATCTATCACTAATCTTTTGAAAGGCTTCTACTGTCATTTGGACTAGGGCATTGCTGTTGAAATCTCACCATCACAACAGCAAAATCTGTTTTCTTCCCCAGTCTTCTCTTCTAGAGTTAAATTCCTGGACTTGCTCTGCTTTTTAACAAGGCTTCTTTCAGCCAAAGTAGAGACTTCCATGTCCTTGTTACCCTTCTTTTCTGGAAGCTGAAGCAGATGTTGTCTGCTGCTTTGGCACACCATTTTGGTTGTCATCACAGCTAGGTGAGATACTATTATGCCAGCGGTAGTGGAAATCACATGCAGACTCCTCTTTATTTGTAGCTTTTCTTTCCCTGAAGAACTACAGACTCAGGATATGTTAGTGTTTTAGTGATATTTTTTTTTATTTATTTCAAATAATCCAAATAAAATTATGGGTGCTCTCTGCAAAGACTACTTTTAGGAGCTAATTTGTTTGGCACCTATCAAAAATCTTGATAAATCTTTTTGACTCTTTGCAAATGTGACAATAATAAAATGTTCATTATCCTTCTCATACTTTTTCAAAGCCTACACAACAACAGTTATGTTTTCAACTTTTTTTTTATTCGATGTTTTAAGGCTTTTTATCTTGGTTACTTAGGTAAACCAAGTAAGTTCTGTCCTGAACTGAAAAGTGAGTGAAAGATTTTATTGATTTTTTTAGCCACAGAAATAAATCACCTGTGATTGGTTTTTGCTAATGCATACCTACTGTAAACAAATAATAATAAAAACAAATATCAAGGGACAACAGATAGAGCCCCTATTTAAATAATCTGACACTGTTTTAATTAGTGCTGTGAAACATGATGTAGTGGCCTGCTCCAGTTTTACCTTACTGTTGTGAAAAGGCAACCCCAAGATTGACTTGGTCATTCACTTTTTTAATACTAGAAAATCTTTATTTACCACTTCCAGTTTCACAAATGCTTTATTACGTTCAGTATCCACTGAACATTCTTAAATAGCAGTACTCTTAGAAGAGACTCATACTAGGTGAAAGTGTGCTACTGAGTCCATAGTTTCCAGAAGCCTCAGATAAGCAGTTTATGTGGTGCCAGAGCACCCCTCTACAGCAGGTGGAAAGGTTTATCTGTGGTACTGGCAAAGGGTAACATTGGCAGTTCATGCCAGTAATAGCTCTTCTTTCCTCACATGTAATTAGCATTTTTGTTCCTTTTGATTTAGCCTGATAACATATTCCTTTCAAAGGTTTTCGCAGTGCCTCTTGTGAACTTTTCTACTGTTTCTCTGAAAGCCACCTTTGAAAACATTAGTATTTTGTAGCTTCCCATAGATTCAGATTAAACAACTCAGGTGCTTATCATAGCCCTGAGGTTGTTCTCCAGGGAAGTACTTAATTTGCCATGATTCTATTGGATTTTTATTTTCTGTGCTGACACATTTTAGCACATGAAGATAATAACCATCATTCATATATTTTAAAATGTCTCATCTTGTGTCTAGTAAAAATATTCCTATCCTGCACCACATGCTTTCAGCCTTTCAAAAAAGGAGCAAGCTATCTTTTTTTTTCCTACAGTGACCACATAAGAGTATCTATCTTCGAGTTCCCATTTTATTTCTTCTTTCTAATCTATTGGCACTGTTCAGTTCCTTCTGGGACCTTTGTCTTGGGGAATGAAGAACTTCCCTATGGACATAATAAGGAGGTAGAAAGCATTTCCTGTTCTATAAGGTATTGTATTAGGCCCTTTAAGTCATTCAAAGGGCTTCCAGACCCTTTCCCACTTATTTTGACCTAGTATTTTTTAAAGCAATTTGATCTACCAAAAAAAAGGGATTTGATACTTTCTTAGTCCTCAGCACATGCTGCTAATCACCAGCACTACTGCAAAATGCATTCTTTGCTGTTTATTTCCATTTACATTTAACAAAACTGTAGACTGGGCACAACCTGTGGTCATTTTTTTTCATAATGCTAATAATGTTATTTTGGCTTTGTGTGTTACACACTGCTAAACTCAGATGTTGAATGCCTTTTATTATGCTGTAGTATAGATACTTGGTTTCTACCTGCTGCTTTAGAAAGATGTTTGTCTCACATGGGTCCTGCATTATGTCTGCTAGGTATGTGTGAATGTCCCAGGTATCACTAGATGTGCCAATCATGTGTGTTAGTGCAACTGAGTGGAACATACAGTGTATAATCAGTATTAATAAATATCTCATTTCGCTTTCTGAATGTAGTTCATTCTCTTCCTACTCTGTATTCATTGCTATACATTTTTGAGGGGTTCGGTTTCTCCAGGTTTTGCACAAGGGGCTTTGCACTTGAAAATTCATGTGACATCAGGCAATTCACTCTATTTTTCTCTCCTTTCTAACATGACAGGTATGTCTGTATGATATATATTAAGTGCATTTCTCCTGAGCTCTCTTCTCCTGAGGCATGTGGAATATTTTAATCACATTTGCCATGTTCACCATATGTAAGCTTCATCCTGAAGTAGAGAGGCTTCCCTTGCCTGGAGTGGTCTTAGTAGGGATTAATTCTGGATCTTCCAAGAGTCTCTGTGCCTGGAATGCGAACTAAAAGCTTTTATGAGATCCCTTCTCTTTCCTAGGAGTGGAGTTTCCAGAAGTATGGACCTTGGAGGAGATCTGACTATACGATTCCATATCATCCTTAGGTTCCTGATCTCTACTTTTCTTATAGAGATGCCACTCCTCAAGACTTGTTTTCCAAGCTGAAAAAAATCACAAATATTACTATAGTTTCACTTTCCTTTATATATATATGCCATTGAAATAAAGTATTGGTTTAAATTTTGTGTGGGATGTAGATATTACCTACACTTTGTTGTGCAGTTTCCAAGCTAACAAAAACCTTTCAATTCACTTAAGCATGCCAGAGCATGCTATGTCCTTCCCATTATTTTTCCTTTCCTTATGACCCGTTCTTTGAAGACTGAAAGAAATTTCCATTTAAATATTGATCTTGCCTTTCTTATTCTCAAAGATATTGAGTTCTAACCATTCTCTGATCAGTTTGATTTTTCTATTTCAGATATTTGTTTGCATTTTGGTGACTCATTTATTTCTTCTGGTTTCAATCACAGTGCCTGAAATATGTTCTTCATTCCATGACATCATTCCTTCAGCATTGCTTAACAAAAATAAATTGCTTGTTCATAGCCTCACTCTCAGACTTCTCATGCGTAAGAGGCTAGACTTGTTGGAATACAATCCTTTGTACCCCATGACATTCACAGGACTTTCCAGCACATGGTGGTTCTTGGCTAAACTAGACTAACTGCATGTAAATGAGTGAAAACGACTGCATGTACATACAAGCATGGCATCTTTATGTTTTGTTCAAATGTTGCAAGCAAGATTTCGGTTCTTACCTGACATGCCCTGCTTTTTAAATACAAGCTACAGCTGCCTGATTTGGACGAAAGAAAGATCAGGCAAGGGTCTTTGGGAAGTCAAAGCAGGGAAGGCTATTATAGTGTATGATGCTCACGAACACAAGTCAGTGGTTATTGCCATTTATGTTCATACCATTCTGAAATTCTCAAAGTATCTCTTTATTCTGTCTTTATCGTATCCTATTTGTGTTTGCAGATGAAAATACAAAATCACATGCAAAATGATAGATAACAGTGGAAGAGAAGGAGTAAATAGTGCAGTGGTTTATTCTTTTTCTTGCTGAACCAAAAGACCTAAGCCGAGCTTCTTTCCAAGCTTACAGAAAAATTAACTCCTCCTGCGTGGAAAATAACCGCAACCCCCCCCTGCATTTAATTAGTGTGTGGGATCACTTTATGTCAACTATGTTAAGAAGGAATGAAAAGTCTCCTCATCATGTTGCAAGAAATTCTTCTGTTTCAATTTTTATAATTAATTGTGACTGAAATTATGTGTTTTATAAGCCCCAGCTTTATTTTATTGGTTGTTACTACTACCATCTGTGGGTGGATATTTTTCATGCTAAAGGATATATTTTCTTCTTGGCTGCAGTTCTAATTCAGCTTTCAGGTGTCTTTGCCATGTTGCATTATTTATTCAAGAGAAAAAGATTAAGATTTTCCCTTGAAGAGTTTTAAACAACTTGTTAAAAGTAGATTTTTTTTCTTTTTTTCTTACCCCTTATATTTTCGTCTTCCTATTGCTCATTGTAAGTACTTTGCTCCATAGAGGTTTCTTTATGATAAATTGAAATTTAATCTTGGTATATACTCTTCCATTCAACCATCATTTTAGGATTTCATATTTGTGTCTCTTATATTGTTACATATGCAATTCTCAGCTTTCTCTTTTCTCTTGAGCCCAGCTACCACTGAAAGTAATTATATCTGTTAGGAAGTGTGGCTTTTTGAAAATGTCCTGTCAGCTATTTGGAGAGGAGCCAATGCTTTGGGGGTCTTATATAAGTTTGTATAAATATTTATATGTGTATGTATACGTATACGTGTATGTAAAAGGAATGTGAGAGGGGGTAGAATAGTGAAAACAGGAATCAGTAAAGATAAATGACAGGAAATCATGTGTATGTTTGTGTAGAGGGAAGAGAATGAGAGAGGGTGAAGAAAAGGATACTAATTCAGCCTTTGATTCTAGAAGTTTCTCCTGAGCAATAGATGCTCTTCCTCATGCTACCAGCAGGGATCTGAGTGCATACAAAGTGCACTGATAGACTGGGAAGGAACTTGTACAGCTGAAAAAAGTGACTGTGATAGAGGTGAAAATAGTTCTTTTATCTTGACTCATAAATCTAGTCCTTTCCTCATCCAAGCAGGACAGCCATTTCAGGTCTCCCTTCAATTGCACTCGTTAATCATTCCCTCACTAATGCTGCAGTTGGGAACATGAAGTTTCCTAGTGCAAAGTGCACTTTCCTTGTGTACAGTACCTACACTTGAAATAAATGCTTATTTGCCTGACAGCATGGATATGTTAAAATATACCACAAGCATTCTACAAAATGCTCATACTTTGCAGCACATCTTACATAATATCTCAGAAAAATTAATCAAGGACTACTCTTCACACCAGAATTTGTGTGTTCCCTTAAAATGCTTATAGTCAAAGAAATTCTGTTATCTGGGTAGAAGTTCATGTAACTATCAAACACATTTTGATTTGCCTTCTTGCTAAGAAAATGAAATTCAGAATGCTCTGCTGAAGGCAAACAATGGTATTGTTCTGATTTTAAGACAAAATAAAAGGACAGAAAATTTAATACTATCCACTTTCAGAGCAGCTTTAAAATTATTCTTGCATCTTAAGCTGAGGAATAAAAATTGACACTACGTACAGGGACTGACATAAAAGATAGAAAATTTACTGTGAGAATCATAATTACATTCTCCGANAGAGAGCAAGGAGGTCTCCTCTCAGCCTCCTCTTCTCCAGGCTAAACAACACCAGCTCTCTCAGCCGCTCCTCATAAGGCCTGTTCTCTAGCCCTGTTACCAGCTTCGTTGCTCTTCTCTGGACTTGCTCCAGAGCCTCAACATCCCTCTTGTGGTGAGGGGTCCAGAACTGAACACGGTATTTGAGGAGCAGTCTCACCAGTGCCGAGTACAGAGGGAGAATAACCCCCCTGGACCTGCTGGTCACACCATTTCTGATACAAGCCAAAATGCCATTGGTCTTCTTGGCCAAATTTTTCTTTGCCACAAAGCAGCACTTGTAGTAACAGTACTAATTGTAGGTATTTTATTAATTGACTATAGAATTAATTATTTTTTATAACTAAATTCCAGTCAAATAGCACAGTAAATCCAGAATTTAACAGTCAGTTGTTCCATGTGCAGGTATTACTAAACACTAAATTGTGAAAACTGAAAAAGTGCAACTGAATCATCAGCTTGGATTGAAGGTAGTTCTCAAATTAGGCTGAGATTCTGGAGGAACCAATAAACTTGTGACTATAACTCCACAACAGGGGTGGCAATTAGAAAATTTGGTATCTACCACTTTAGCAGGGTGTTTTTTAGCCATAGCTGTCCTTGATATTTCTTAAAATAACTACTCATTCTTACTATGCCAAGAAACTGGAGATGTAAGAAAATGTTGTTCTCACTCCAGTTAATGCAACTTTCCTAGTATCTCTCAGTGCTCCTGCAGTACAGGCAGAAACCTGCTGTATTTCTGATTTGACTTTTAAGGCACAAACACCAAATGCATTTTTATGAGCATATGTAATACAACATACAAGGCAAGACTGTAAACTACCATTCACAAATACTGCTAAGAGCTCCTTTGCCCATAGATGATCACAGTTGGGTAACATTTCCACAGTAAGAGCTCCACCACTGGCTTTGTGAATGTGCGGTTGCATAGCATGGAGATGCAGTGGTTCTTTATGCAAGCTCCTCTACCTTGATGGAGCTTCTTTGTCTCAGCCAAACCGTATTCATCCATTCAGAACCAGATAGGATCCCAATTCCATAGTATCCTACCAATACTTGCAGAAAATTTTTAGTTCTCCTTGCACACAATGTGAATTGTTACTGATCCAGATAATGATTTTTTTAATAGCTTTCAAAGCAGCATGAGTTGGAGAGATACTCAGATATCAGCACAAAAGAGGCGTATTTTGGCAATTACTGAGGCCATAAAACAGTTTTAGAATGAAGGTTAGTATTTTGGCAGTCAGAAGTTCATATATGAAGTCACACAAATGCATCACAGAGTAACGTCTAAACTAATAATCAATTTATTCATTGTAGTAAGAAAAAAAAAGAAAGGGATAAAAATGGCAAAGTTCAAAGATTCAGTTCTGCAGCCTTCTCAGAGAAGCCATTTCTGAGTCACAGCTTTGGGACTGAATATACAGAATAAATCCTGTATGTATGGTTATATAGCAATATACATTTGGTAGAGAGAGGAATCTACTTGTCCCTTGAAAGAAAGCCTACATTTTGGAGAACTAAAATTGCTTCTTTCTGGGAGACGTAAGAGTAAACCTGAAAGAAGCAGATCTGCTTCTCAGTTCTTTCCTCATCAGTTTCCTTAGATTTTTGTTCAGACTAACTAATCTCAAACATTCAGTTAGCAAAGGAATTGCTTTTAGGAAGAAGTTGGGTGGTGAGATATGTCGTACTTTGGATAAGCCAACAATAGCCCAGAGAAACACTAACCAGCTGCTACCACAAGCAAGAGCTTCAGCCAGGTCCCTGTGTGCATCACGGAATGACGTCCCAATATCTCATATCTTTGGCTCATGCAACTGTCAAAACCTGTTCCAAGATCCTGCCAGTACAGACCTGTTGGTACAGAAAACACTGAAAATGTGACAATGATCAACCTTTCTTATAGGATAGAAGAAAGCTATAAGTAATATTGTATGGCAAGCTAATATGCTGACTGCTGACAGTTACTTCAGTTTTATTATTCACTACAATATTTCAATTATTGACCATGCCTACTACTGCCTGCTGTCACAATCTAATGGTGTGAAGAACCAATTGATACTTCATATTTCCACTGAATAATGGGATGTGAATTTCCCATGGATAGTCTGACATTTCCAGGTGCTGTTTTTAAAAGCAGCCTCTTTCAGACAGCACAAGTATGACTTGCATTGACCACTTCTGAGTCTGAAGCATGTAGCAACTGAACCACATAATACCAAATAATTTTTTTCTGATCTGAGTTATAGTGCTAAAGCTAAGATATATCTGGGTTGCACCAGCTTTGATATCATATATAGAGTCCCACCATGTGTTCATTAGCCCTCATGGCCTTCCTCTAAATCACTAAGCTACAAAAAGAAATGCAGAATGGAGAAAAAAAAATCTCATGCTGTTTTCTAGCAAGTTTAAATCTAGTTTCAGTGCCTGCAGTTCTTTCAGACATTTCCCACATTAAAAATGTTAAGCTTTAAAATAGACTTGTAGGAAATGGCTGCTTGAACAGTTAAATGGCTGTACCCCGGACATTGTAGACTTGCTTCACTTTGTGAGCACAGCTATCCACAGCTGTTAGTATTTCATATCCAATAACATCCTCAAGCAAAACAAACAGAGAAAAAGAGTTAATTCCTAGGCAAATAAATGGTTTAGGTATATCTGATCACTTTTATGGCTATTTGTGGTATAACAAAATTTCCAATTAAAAATAGTTTAGTTTATACATTGTGAAAAATGGAAAAATCACTCCTCACAATTAAGAGGCTTCCAGTTTGATTTCAAAATCGTAGTTAAGGATTCAATGCAGACCTTGGAACATCCCATGCAAAAAAGCATTGAGCTTAGCCAAAACATTTGAGATTTACCTTACTCAGTCATAGTCATCACTCCATTTTTCTACTGCAAAGTGAAGCAAAGAAGAGACAGAATTAATGTCTGGTGTTAAATAACAATATGTTACAAAGAAGTTACTGAAAAGTGTAACAATTCAGAACTTATGATCTATAAATTTTACAGGGGGTGCAAGTGTTAAGAGGAAGTTAGTGGTAATAAAGGAGGCTGGGAAAGGGTATCTGGTAGCACCCACCAGTTGTTCTCTGATAGATTTAGGAGAAAAACTGCTCTGGCTCCTCTGTCAGTGTGGGAATGACATCAGTTCCCTTCTGGCTGCAAAAGCAAGTCAAACCTTTACACAGTGGAAACAGCGGGTTTATCGCTCTGCTCTAAACTGCTGAGCTGCCAAAGGGGGACTTGCAAACAGCCCTAAAATTTGATTTGTGACTCCTCATGTTCTTTCTTTTCCTGTCCCCTGCCTCCCTGAAAGTTTCTTTTTTACACCCTCATCTTCTCTTAAATAGACATTAACTCCAACTACTTTTTTCCTATTGGTCCTAGTTTTGTAACAACTATTTGGGATTTCTGATACTTTCGCCATATCTGCTCCCTGAAAAGTCCCTGATATTCCCCTTCAACTATCTGTAAAGTTTGCCTGTTTCTAACATGACAACTACTAACAACCTACACAAACTGACTATTCATTAGGACTTTATAGTAAACTTTTTTACTTCCTCACGCTCTTGTTTGTTACACACAGCAGTTTTCTCACATCATGGCCAGTGATTTCTCAGATCCTCCTCAGATGGCTTAGCCTTAGTCCAGGGCCTGGTCGGTGACTTATTCATCTTTCCACAGCCTTGAGACATGGGTTAAAACAGATTTTACAAATCCATATTCCATAGAAACACTTGAAAGAAAACAAGCTTTATTTTCTGGAATGTGCAATTCAGTACACTTTGTGCTGCCTTTACTGAGCTTTGAGATATGCAGTGCATTGTTTTAAACTTTTTGAGTTCTGATTTTATTGTGAGCAAGGAGACTTTTTCTGTACTGAACATTTTTATTTAATTAACTTTAATAAAACTGGCTTTATCAACTACAAACACATTTTTACATTAAAGAATACCAAAGAGTAAGAGGTAAAAAAGATCTGCGAATTCAGCACATCTTGAAAGACACCATGAAGAGCAAATCATGAAAGATGGACCTATGGTGACAAAAATTCTGCCCTGCTCTACTCTTCAATGAGAGCCCTGTGAAGCCTTACCAAATTTTTATCAAAATAGAATTTGTGCCTTCAATTCCAAACCTGAATGTTCAATGAGCATTTCTGAAAGTGTAATAGGCAATAGAAACTGTGCAGCCGTCATCTTTGATATGGGGAACACTAGGAACAATTTATTGGAAATAGTTAAAGAGAGGTATTCCATCAAATCTGCCTTAAAAAGGAAAGTAGATAAAAAGTGGGTAAAATCAGCCCTGTATTTGAGTAGTAAATACCTACTAACAAACATTTAAAGAACAAACAGTGCACACACAAAAAAAGAATCCCATTTGCATTGCCTACAGTTCTTTGGTAAGAGAATTACAAACCCAGGAGTTTAGATGCAGAAATAGTTAAGGAGATTCAATTATTTGTTAGCTGTTATTTGAAGCTGAAACTCAAAAAAAAAAAGAAATGCACCCCAAGCTGCTTCTCAGTAACACTATGTGGGTAAGGATTAAATTGTACTTACGTTTCACTGCCTAATAAAACACCCAGCAGAGATGGAGATCTTGAAAATCCCTTTTTGTTCCTACAGACAACTTTTTCTTTTTTTTTTTTTTTTTTTTTTTTTTTTGTATTTTTTGTTTTACAAAAATGAACCATTTATCTTCGGGAAATTGAAACAGGAAGCTGGTGAAATACTCTCCTATTGTTTTGCTCACTTGGATCAAAATATCAAACTGCAAATTGTGTAATATTGTTGCCCAGTCAACCTTCAGCTAAGCTGAACACTTTGAGAGCCAAAGCTTACCCTGGATGAATTTTTTTACTTAAAGCAAGAAATATAAATGGATTTCACAACCCTTGAATTTTTTAGATAATGCATTACCTGTGTGTATGTTAAAACTGTTCCAGCTGTCTTGAAGGACTAAAGCAAATAACGTATGCTGAATTCTCACTGTGCATATTCTTAGTCTGTCCCCCCTTGTAAAACATAAGGGAGGAGAATAATTTGTTATGGACAAAGAGACTCATAGCTGAGGCACAGATTTTTCAATCATCTGTGGCATAAACTGAGGAGAAAATGTTTTTGTGAAGGGAGATGATAACCTGTAATTACTCCTGTGGTATTAAAGTTGCTCTGAAGATGGAAAGGAAAGGAGAATAGGGCAGTAAAAGAAAATTCATTCAAAATTATTTTTTGAAATATGCTGCAATCAAAAAGAGTTGAATAAAATGGGGTCCAATGATGATCATAGCAGCCAAAGTGAAGAATTAGAGAAAAATCAATCTAGAAAAGACTTCAGGAAGCCAACAACCCCACATTCCCCCTCAGACATTTAAGACTAAAAATGAAGATAATACCAAAATTCAAATATCAAGTTGGGTTCTGTTGCTGAGGTGATATAGATACATTTTAGATTTTCTCATCCAGGAACAGCGAGTTAACTATGAACACTAATAACAGCAGGCTGAGTAAGAAAGATTTTTAGTGAAGTTTTAATTATTTGATATGTTAACTGTGCTGTATGTCATTGCGTGGTTCCTATTTAAGCATTATAGAATCCTTTTTACAGCTAAAAGTATAAGATCTAATCTTAAATGGCATCAGATAATCCATGCAGGAGAGGATCCACTTTTTGCTATATTGATTCATTATGCCCTAATTTAGGCAGAGCTTGAAGTTCAAACTTCCCTCTAACTGTCAATCTTTTTATGAAATTTACAGAAATGTGGTGTGAAATTGACTTTAGAAATAAGAAATCTTAGATGCTTGCAGAAAAAAACATCTTCACATGCACCGTTCTTAAGCTTCCCTAATGATCAGTGGAGGTGCAGGACTTGAATAAGCTGCCCATACACAAGTATCAATTGTTGATTTACATATCAAATAGACAACAGCTGCCCCAGTGAAATAAAAAGACTGCAAAACTTCTTTAGGTCTTGTGGCATATCTGCCAAAGCCATGTCAATATCTCAAATACTCTAGTAAGTGTTACTAGGCATCTATGTATGGACAAATGATGCAAACAATAACTTTGAAATACCTACCATTTGGACAGATTTACTTTTATTTTAGCTTTTTCATTTAAGTGTAATTTAGTGGATAAAACACTATACTAACTTGTTTCCTAGCATAGGACATACAGCAAATTGTATTCCTACTTCATACTTTAGTATGCTGATCTCAAAGCACTTTGAGACCTAAGAAGAAAAAGCAAATGATTAGAGAACATAATTTTTATTGCCAAAACCTCTTAACTAACCTCTTTCTATCTATTGTAAAATCAGTATCTGATATATGAAATTACTGTTCTCCATAGCATGTATCAAAGAACATACCATCCTTCCCAGTTGTGTGTATGCTAAACACTGCACTGGAGAAAACTTTTATTACTTTGTGCTGCTTTAAGAGTTAAGCCTTATTTAGTTTTTCCATCATTTTTCCTCTCTGTGCCAGTGTCAGCAGGAACACTGAAACCCTCCTGGCCAATCACAGTGTTTATTTAACTTGTTTCCAAATAGATTTTTTCTAAATAGAAAATTAACATGAAGTAAAGGAAAACAGAATACAAGTTACTACACCTACCTTAAGTTATTATTGGAAAAATGTTACTGTGGCATAAATTACTATTTTTCCTTCATTGAAAACAGCTTCAGTTTGTCCCCATATGTTTTTCAGCTCTACAAAGTAACTAAAATCTTTTTGCTTTATGTTTTAATTGGTACAAAAAATAGCACAGTAGCTTGAGAAACAGATGTCTGTACTGAAGCTGAGAGCACAAAGAAACACATAAAATTATGAAAACACATTCATTTTCTTTCTATTTGTTGGAAAATTTTGCTTGTTGAAAAATCTGACCCTTAGGATCTCAGCATGGCAGAACCAGGCAGAGAGGATAGAAAGAGTTCATAGTCCAGTTTTTTCCTTTAAAACATCCTTTGCAATCGCCATGAGAAATTTAACAAAACACAGTGACATAACTAGCATACTTAAAATTAAAGGAACATATGGAGTTTAGAACAATAATTTGTTTTGGAGGTTATTTTGGAAATGAGAGGAAATCTACAAGCTGAAAGAATAGATGTTGCAACTGAATATTAAGAGGCTCTTGGCTGCAGGTCTCGACATTAGCCCAGCCATGAGACGCAGAGGAGGAAATAACAAGAAAGTAGTTACTATGAGATCATGGAGGTGTGACAGCCGTCTCAGACAGGAAGAGGACCAATACCAGCTCTCTGCTCTGGGAGGACAGCAACGACCTGAAAAAACAACTCTTATCGGGACTTTTACACATCTCCTAAAAAAATGTGAAGCTAGAACTGTGAAACTGCAGGCTTCCCAGGTTTAGATGGAGGACATAACTAAAGGCAAAGCTTTTTAGTATTATTTTTCTATTAATAATTGAGATTTTAATATAAGCATTCAATTCTATCTCCAAAGTCTAAACTAGTGAAATTTAAGGAGATGCAACCTCCTAGAATATTATCATGTCTATAAAATAATTAAAGAAAGGACTGTAGGCCCTCTCCTAGAACTTTGGAAAAGATTTAATATTTCTAATGAAGGCAGACTCTTCACTGTCAATAGGTGTGAAGTATATACAGCCAGCAATAACTGAATGATACAAGCGTGCAAGCAAGAAATACTACAGTACTGAGTGTTTAGTCCTGAATCATATTAATGAAGTACTGTATCTTCCAGAAGTTACACTTATTTCCATGGATGAAGAGGCAGTCCTTAAATTCATAATTTTTTTTTTTGTTGGCTGGTTATATTGGCACTGTTGTCCAAATTGCCCTTGGAATTTGCACCAAAATAATAAGAAGGGAATACAGGAACTATAATTCCCTTAAAAAAAAAACAACCCTTACTGTATCACAACAACATTATGCTAGCTGCTACAACATTTGGCACTTCTACCCACAATTGCACCATGATGTCAAGAATTGTAACACAGACTGAAAAAACACTAGCCAGGGCAAACACTAACTATGAAAAAAATGCAAGATTGCACTGTACATTTTGTTAACTTAATGTGTATCCAAAATGTGATTTCACTTCTGTGAAAAAAGAATGACAGAAAATGTCTCCAATTTCACACAATCCTTTGAAATCTGGATGGCTTCACTTTCTTAATTTTTTTTTTTCTTCATTCAATTCTATGTCTTAAACAAATTTTTTATTTTTTGCATATGTATCTTGATTTTTCTTGTGAGAAGCTAAGAAGGTTGCTCCTGCTCTCCTGTTGATCCTGGTAGCTCTGGCAGTTAATGAGAAATTTTTTATTCCAGGAGAGTCAGGACACTGCTTCCTCTGAGCTACAAGGACCAAGATGATAAAAAGAATGGACTTCTGCAGTATTTTTAAAGACTTCTCCCTTTTCAGCACTCAGTGGAGTATGTCTGAAATTGGAAGAATCAGTACACACTTTCTGTCTGGCATGTCATCCCAATGCCTACTTCCAATGAAAGTGAACCAATTCCTTATTGGAAATGGTCATTTTTCATTTAAATACTTTTAATGGGAAGCAGTTAGTTCTTACAGAAAATGTGCTGGATATTAAGTAAATATAAATTCACTTGTACTAATTTATTTGTACTAATTAAACGTAAATTTTAAGAAGTACATCTTTTAAAAATGTGAAGGCACGGTAAAGCCACGATACGGCATGCTAAACCCTAGGGAATGAGATCCATTGTTGTGCAGAATTAATACTTAATACTACATTAACAAGTCCTAATCTAAACCCCAGATAAGACCCAAGAAGCACATATCAGCAAGCCTTACATCTGTATTCTAGAACAGATGGCCCATTTGAAGCAAATCTATTTGAAAACAAAAGGATAGAAAGGGGACTAACCACATGGTGTACTACTATTTCTTACATTTTACCACTGTATTTAATAAAAAGGAGATAATTGGAAGATATCAAATCAAATGAAACTAAGAATCTTTATTCTCACAACTTATTTAAAAATCCTTCAAACTAAATTTACAGGGAAGTCCCTATTCGTATGATAAAAAGTCTAAATTCACGCAATTTTGGAGAATCTCTAAATTAAATAACAGTAATAAATGAGGAAAAGGAAATAATTAATTAAAAATGTTATTTCTTATGTCTAGATTGACTGAACTAGATAAAATATTTCTGAGTATCTTTTTACTTGTTTAATTTCTATATAAATTTCTTACAAATCAGAAAATAGGGTTCAAGAGCAGAACTGAATCACATACTAATCCACCAATAGCCCAGTTACAAATGGGATTTCAATGTGCAGTTAAGAACCACACTACAAAAAAAAATTTTACTTGAGCTACAGTACCATACACTCATGAGTGGAGTTAGGATTCATTCTTTACTACAATTTGATTTTATTTTCACTGACTGATAATTTCTCCTTGTAGCTGAATGAGTGCATTGGCTGCACAATGTTCAACCGAAAAAAAAAGAGAACATCTGTGGTAAGTTTCACAGCACTGAAATGTTTGGGTTGAGATAAGTCAATTGTACATCTGAGTGAGTAATTTCTGCCCTGGCACAGGGATTTGCCTTCCTTTCTTCCTTTGAACATTGAAAGGAGCTATAAGATTTTTAACCTGAACTGAACTTCAAAGAACTGCTGCTGACTACTGGAAAACCTTATAAATGTTACACAGAAACAATTCTCCTTGTGTCTTATTGTCTCTGGAAATGTATTATTAAACAGAACAGTTCGATCTAAAATACTAGGGACAGAATTCCTCCACTTAGTGAAGTAAAACATCAGGCACTTTAAATGATTTAAATGATTTGAGGAGGTAAAGAGACTGAGGACTATCAGGAAACGTGAGAGGGAGATAGCCCAGTGGAGCAATGCCCTCTCAGTAAGTCAGCAGGCTGATAGAGCTGGTGTGTCTGAACATCACCCACCTGCAAACTGCAAGGCTGGGGCAACAAGAGACGTGAAATGGCAGGAAGTTACTGCTCGACGAAGGAAACCTGCTCCCCCAACACAGACAACAAAACCCCAGATCTCCCTGATGAACAAATACGTAGTGTTCCAGAGTGGTTGAGTAGGGAGATCCTGAGAGACAATAAGAAGAGTAAGGTCTACGAGCTTTGGAGGAAGGAACAGCCATCCTAGGTGGACTATAGGGAGGAAGCGAGAACGTGCAGGGATAAAATCAGGTGGGCTAAGGCCCAACTAGAAATCAGATTGGCCAAGTCTGTGAAAGACAATAAAAAATCTTTCTACAGATATATCAACAGTAAAAGGAGGACTAGGGAGAATCTCCAGTCCTTACTATATGCAGAGGGAACAACAGTAACAGGGGATGAAGACAAGGCTGAAATACTCAATGCCTACTTTGCTTCAGTCTTTAATAGTAAAGAAAGCTGTTCCTTCTGCACACAACCCCAGTGGATGGAGGAGCAGAACGAGGTTCCCATGATCCAAGAGGAGGTGGTTAGAGACTTGCTTGCCTGGCTAAACATGCGCAAGTCTATGGGGCCGGATGGAGTCCACCTAAGTGTTTTGAGGCAACTGGCGGATGTGCTTGCCAAACTCTTTTCCATCATCTCCCAGCAGTCGGATGACTGGGGAGCTACCACTGGACTGGAGGCTGACTGATGTCATGCCCATCTATAAGAAGGGGCACAAGGCAGATCTGGGGAACTATAGGTCTGTCAGTCTGACCTCAATACCAGGGAAAGTTGTGGAACAGGTGATCTTGAGTGCTATCACGAAGCACTTGCAAAAGAACCAGGTGATCGGGCTGAGTCAACATGGATTTACGAGAGGCAGGTCTTGCCAAACTAATCTGATCTCCTTCTATGACAAAGTGACTAGACTCTTGGATGAGGGAAAGGCTGTGGATGTAGTCTTCTTGGAATTATGTAAAGCCTTTGATGCAGTTTCTCACAGCATTCTGCTACAGAAATTGTCAGCCTCTGGCCTGGACAGACACACACTCTCCTGGGTGGAAAAATGGTTGGCTGACCGGGCCCAGAGAGTGGTGGTAAATGGTGTTAAATCCATCTGGAGGTCAGTTACAAGTGGTGTTCCCCAGGCCTCAGTGCTGGGTCCAGCCCTGTTCAATGTCTTCATCAATGACCTGGATGAAGGCAT
>WAAB01015165.1:414937-448035 GCA_013389865.1 Piaya cayana | reverse complement strand
ACAAGGTGTTGGCACATGGAAGCTGAAAACCCTTCACAGATTGTTTGACGTTAACTTCAATGCAGACACTGGCCTTACCTCTGATGTATGGAGGTGCTCATCTCCTGCTGGAGTTAAAGAGAATACTCACGCCTTTCAAAAGTGAAGAAGAAATGCCTCTTTTCAGTCACAGGGTGGAAGTTCCCCATTCAGTCAGCTACCTGACTTTGGGCTCCATGGGAGAGGGAAGACCTGGATTCAGTGCGCTCTTCAGCCCAGGGAGGTTCAAAGCCACAGCCCACTTCTCTCAAGAAACTAAACTTGCCATAACAGCAATGGCAGAGCTCCGAACCCTATGCCAAGGACTGATTGGCTCTTGAATTCTCCCTCTAGCCCAAAGAAACTTTAAATCCTTGTGTTTTTAAAGGAAGAATGGAAAATTCCCTGTGTCCACAATAGTACTCATCCTATCAATCAGGGTTTTCACTGGCTATATGGCAGACCTGAGCCGAGGGAAGGAACCATGCTCAGGTTTCTCACCTCCTGAGCCAGCACAGCCTGAGTCACCTACTACCTGCAGAGGTGCTGCACCAAGGCCTTTGTTTCTGAATATAATCAGCTACCACATCTCCTTGGAGGACAAATCCTGCAAGGCCTGGGTTTGGTGTGCTCTGACTATAACCTGTCAGACTAGCCTTGCCAGGGGGTGGAGGTGGAGGGAAGCCAAGTCATTTTATCTCACCCCAGCTTCACTTTCAGCCAGGTACAGCAGCAGGTAGCCCTGACAGGATGTGTGATTATACCTAGAAACCCTGGTCGGCAGGAGGAAGGAATATCTGGGACTACTGTCTTCTCTATATTTGAATTTAAGCAAGTGGTGAATTAATACCACTTCCTCCAGTTACTTAATATGGATGTGAATTAGTGGCTCAATGCTGAAAACATAATGTATCTGTACGGCAATGGGAAGGTCGAGTACCCCATGTAGTACAGTTCTTAGCTGCTACTATCAGAGCTTCCAGCTGTGAAGTATTTATTATTTTGATGGACAGAGAGCACCATAATAGTAAAAAGTCTTTTCAGAATATCAGCCTCCTTAACAGCCATGTTACCTTACTGAACACATTTTTTAGGCTATAAACCAGATCTAATAAAACAAGAATAAAAGCTGGTTTCTCTTCCACTCCTGTCCCTTCAGCTCATAAACATGCTGTTTGGAAACATGTGCTTAGAAAACAGGCATAAATTTGGGCTTTGTGTTGTAAATAGTTTTTAAAGACAAGACCTAAAAGCTCTTATTTTTTTACTTATATTAAACTATGCTCTTTTATGCTTCCTGAGTGAATTCTAGACCTTAGCATTTGGCTTCTTGGAGAGGAGGGTTGGTGTTAGATATCCCAGTGCATGCTACATTTTCTGCATTTAGTGATTTACCTTAAGTGATTTCCTTTTTTTTTATCCTCTGTATTTCCAGAGATTACAATCCAGTGGCAAAATCAGTATAATGCTGTACTTAGTTTACCATTATCATTCTCCATTTATTGTCTGTATACTGATACTCTAGCATAGTTTCTCTCACATATCACATCCAAATACAAATTCCAAAGAATATCTTGCTATTTCATCTTGAGTCTGAAATCTGTTTTCTATTCTAAGCAAATTCACAAGTATAAACCACAGTTCTTCCCTCATCCTCTCTAACTTTCGTGTCATCCACACAGAATAAAAACTGAAGAGTTTCAAGTAATAGCAGCTGCTTTGAGGATTTTTCCCTATGGAGAAGGAATGGGGAGGGTTGTCTCCACTTTTTTTCTGGGGTTTGTTGTTGTTGGGGTTTTTTTTTAAATCAAGTGTAGCAGCTCCAAACTCACAGCTGTGGCTCATGTGCAGTTCTCTGCAAGCTACGGGCACCATCCTATACGAGGTTGCTTTGAAGTCTTTATCAGATACTGTTCCAACACAGAGCTGTTTTCCCTCAAATTATTATAGACAGTCACCTACATTAAATTTTCTGGAAGAGTCACATTGGAAGAACTAGTGGAAAACTGATACCTGATCACACTTTTCTTCATTTACTTTTTCACAGTTGGACCAAAGTCCTCTGGACTTCTTCCAGCTCACGAAAGGAGGATGCCTGGCACAAAACCACAAATCCTCCCAACCACTCTCCTTGGCTGCTTCCCCATCATCGTGACCAGGAGGACCCAAATTCCTCACTGAAATATCCCTGCTAAAGAAAGTGTGATATGGTGCTTGAGACGGCACCATTCTAGTTCACAGTGGAAATGCAACGCACAGTGTTCAATCCACTTCACATGCACAGCGCATCTTACACAGCCTTCTGCTAAGCTGAGGAAATGAAGCTGGAGCATCACATCCCTAGCAGAGCTCTTCAAACGCCTAAGAAATCTTCTCAAGAATGTCACTAATGAAATTAAAGTCAAAGTAAAAAGGAACTTTTCTAAAAGAGATTATGGTATCTTAATGAGAAATCTCTAGTCTGAAAATATCAGTAAGATTAGAGGTGGGGAAACCAAACTGTTAGACTTTGAAGTCATTATAATGAATGTAGTTAAGAAAACAACAAAAGTTTATTTCCTCTTCCCAGTATCATTTTTGGTTTAGCTAGATGACATGCTAGAGTTAACCTCCTAAATTTCTGCTTGTGATTTTCAGAAATATTGAACATTTCTCAGCTCTTGCCAAGATCAGTAGGAATTAGAAGGCATTCCTGTGAAGAGAGACCATCTGCTCAGATGGCAACATAAGAACTTGGTGCTGCCTTTTGTTCCTGCTTTTAGGCTCCCTGGGAGACGACAGAGTCAGGAGAAGTCTCCACCTCACTGAAATGCCATCCACATCAAATATGTGTCGAAGTCCTAAAGAACCCACACATGTAGCAGTAGGTTTTAGGCACACGTCTTTAGGCACCCTAGGGATCACTAAAGGTGCTGTCAAATGTGTTAAAAACACTGCCAAACAAGAATGAAGAATGACTTGACTCTCTCAAAGTGATTTTATTGAAATCAGTTTAAGGCATGGCAATGGAGCAAGAAGAAGCAACTGCACGGCTTGCATTTGTGCTCTAGCTTCTACAGGGGAAAATGGAAGCCATCACTTTGCAGAGAAACCAGCAATTGTCATTACCAATAAGCTCAATACTTAAAACATGGGAAAACAAGATAATGCACTTTCTAATCAAAAAGTAAAATGGTTCATAGAAAATACAAAAAAATCCCTGGAAAGGGAACAGAAGGAATACAAATAAATGCAAAGTCTACTGCTGAAACCAAGCAAAAGTCCTGGCCAAAGGGCAGGCCCACTGGAATCAAGACTTCAAAGCTAAGCAATGCTACTGGTCATTTTTGACATTTTATATAGAAGTATAATTTCTTTGACGTGCACAAAGTTACTATTAATAAATATAGTAAAGTAAAGCATGAGCAAAACTATTGCCTAAAAAAGTTGACTAGCTGAACCATCAAAATGAAATCTGTATAATGAGAAGAGACAAGGGAGAGAATTCATCACTTAAAGACCATTCAGGCCCTCCCTCTCCCCACCATGAAATGCATTAAAGTAATAACAACAAGAGACAGCATTGTTTTTAAACTTACTGACTTCAAAAGAAGGCGGGAAATGTTTAATGCACAAAAAACATTGTATCACGTCAGGACCTCATCTTTTAGGGTCTTTTGTCACCTTTCTACATGACAAGGAAGAAATTAGCTGTATGCTAGTTAGTACCTACAGTACCAATTGCAGAAAAGGTTTTGTCACTTGAGAGGCAGAAATTCAAAATGAGGTTGATGAAAAAAGTCACAGCAAGATCACCTTATGTGAGGACTAATGCACGTAAAAGTAGTTAAGCTTCTGCTTTGTCTCATTTCCCAGAGGAGAAACAACAGAACAGAAACAGAAAAAGAGAACTATATAGATATTTTCCTGAAAAATGGCAGAGAAAAGAATTATTTCATAAGTTAAAATAACAATTTACTTTTCCTTTTTTAATTACAAATTTTATTCTCTCCTTGTGTCAACACCCTGACTGATCTGCTAAAAAATCTGTATGGCCATAAAAATATGACCTTCCAAAAGTAATTCTATTTTTGTAAGGAAGTAATATCTTTGGGGTCTTTAAATTAGCTATTAATTAATTTATAATCTTTGGGTTTAAACTGGTAACTAGAACATGATTAATATAGTGAAATGCTTCAGAGGAAAAATTCAAAAAATTTTAAATACTTCACTTTACTAACTGGAAAGGAATATTCTGTTCACAGTTTGTTTGCCCTCTCATTTCCAAAATAAAGCAATGAAACATCTTAATATTAGATCAAAATGCTTTGTTCAGCTGCAGACTTCGTTGCAACAGGTTGGAAAACTCAGTTTTGCTCATATTTGCATATAATGAACAAATTCATGTCATCAATAGTTTACCTACTCTAAAAATGAATAAGTTTGGATTTTTGTAATATAAAATACACTGCTGGAGATACCTAGCAATGAAGAAATCGGCCATCAAGCTCACCCTTACAACATGAGTCAATCATTGCCATGACACTTATTACAGTAAAATTAAACTATTGCCAATATGACATTCTGTACATTTCCACGAAAATGGAATTGTGAAGGGTTTGGGCCAAAATTCCTAGGAGCAACCCGAGATTTGGGAATTGCAGGCTCAACTTCCTCCTGTAACTGACTCAGATAGAAATTTTTAATACTAGATCATCTTAAACAGAGAGCTGCAGTAGCAAGCCAGATCTCCTTCCTCTCCTCACAGTTTCTGTACATCAGATTACAAATTATCCATAAATCTGTTGCAGTCTCTGACTAGCTATCAAGAAAACAAACAAACAAACTTTAAGAAAAAAAAAACAAAACACAAATCCCGGGGCTAAGTTGAAAAATTCCGAGCAGATCTACCATAAAATTCTGAGTGGTGCACAGTCTAGTTGGGAGCCTGTGGCCAGAGATGTTCCCTCAGGGGATAGACACCTGGCCCAGTCTCATTCAATGTATCCATCAACGACCTGGATGACAGAGTAGAGCACTTCTTCAACAAGTTTGCTGTTGATATAAAACCAAGAGGAGTAGCTGATACACCAGAAGGCTGTGCTGCCTTTCAGCAAGACCTGGACGGGTTGGAAAGTTGGCCAGAGAGGAACCTAAAGAAGTTAAACAAAGGCAAGTGTAGGGTTCTGCACCTCAGGAGGAGCAAACCCCTGCAGCAAGACAGGCTGGGGGGGTTACTGGTTGGAAAGCAGCTCTGCCAAGAAGGACCTGAGAGTCCTGGTGGAAAACAAGTTCACAATGACCCAGCAAATGTGCCCTCGTGGCCAAGAAAGCCACTGGTATCCTGGGATTCATCCTCCCCCGCTAACCCTCCCTAGTGAGGCCCCATCAGGACACTTGAAGCATTTTGTCTGGTTCTGGGCTCCCCAGTTCAAGAAAGACAAGGCACTACTGGAGAGAGTCCAGCAGAGGGCCACAAAGATGATGATCAGGGGACTGGAGCATCTCTCCTACAAGGTGAGGCCGAGCGAGCTCGTTCTGTTTAGCCCGGAGAAGAGAAGACTGAAGTGGACCTTATCAGTGCATAGAAATATCTATGGGACAGGTGTCAAGAGGATGGGGCCGAGCTCTTCTCAGTGGTGCCTGGACAACCGGCACATACTGGCAGTTTCACCTCAACATGAAGAAAATCTTCTTTAATGTGAAGGTGGTGAAGCACTGGAACAGGTACCCGGGGTGGGTGATGGAGTCTCTTTCTCTGGAGATACTGAAAACCTGCCTGGACACGTCCCTGTGCAGCGTCAGATCTGGAAGTGGGCCACGTCTTTCATTGACTCACATTCTAACCACCTCAGCCAAAAGCAAGATACATTCCAAATTCATTTTCTTCTGGCCTGCAAATACTAGCGGCTTAAACTCAGGCTACATGGCTCCGGAGATCTCTGAGGGTCTGTCCCTGTGGGTACCTTGCTGGGACTTGGAACTAGCCAGCCCAAAGCTGGTGTAGCCCATGCAGACTTGCCTCAGTCACTGCTTTTATGGCTTTACAGGAATTTGTATCAACATAAGCCTGAAAACAGAGGATATTTGGTTACAGAAATTATCTGTCAGGAATCTATATGTGGTCAAAACTGATGAGATTCATGTGATGTGCTTCCAGGTAATGTTTCTTCTGTACATATAGATCTTCATCTTTGTATCATTTCACATAAACACTGGTAACTTGATGAAAGAAAAGAGAGGGAGAAAAAAAAAATGTCACTCTCCCTCCAACACTTAAATAACTTCCTAGCAGATGAAGTACAATCTCTTCTAGTTGGTGTTTTTTCAATTATCCAACATTCCAAACTCCAGTGCTTAAAAAGGTAAAAAGTTACAAGATTTTTCCTTACAGGCATAATATTCAGAATGGTGAGATACTTTTCAATAGGTCTCATTCTCCTAAATTGGTAAAATGGCTATGAAATATTGGTTCCCAAGCACTGTCCTAGTAAGAGCTTCATTATTATTACAAGGTTTCTCAAAATTTAATAATGCTACATTAGGCTATAGGACAATAGGATTAAGCTATTTTCTACAGCCCATACATCTACAGAGTTCTGCTTTGATTTATAGAGGAAAACCAGCTAATAAACTGTAATTACAAAATTTTAAATAATGAGTTTTAGTGGATAATGGTCTCTGCTTTTCAGCCATTTCAGATAGTGCTTTCTCACTTTACATTAATGTATATTTTCCTTTATATTTTACCTAAGTGTTACACTAGATTGTCATGTAACATACTAAAATCAGATTTCAGATGAACAGATATTTCTTTAAATGTGCTTTATACTTAAGGACATTTTAATTTATCAGAATTCAGTTTTCTCAGCGAGAATTCAGCTTTCTTTTCTGTACCTCGTCCCTTGCCTCATCAGTTATTTTACTATACTAAATCCTGGCAAATCATTTTGCCGTATCCCAAGGCAAATCTCTGCTTCTTATTGCTCAAGTCCTTTAGAATTTTCTTTTTCTGAAAAGTGTGCAAGGATTCTTACCTTGTACCATGTTTTATCATTATTGGGAGAGTGAAATAAATTGAATCAGATTAAAGCCATTTAAATTCTGAGTAAATGCCATAAACTGATTCTGTGCAATCAAATGAATCCACTTCAAATTATTCCATTAGCTAATTTAGATTAACTTCCCCAGTAGACAAGTCTCAAGTATAAAGCTAGAGACAATAAATATGAAGAAGGAAAAAAAAAAGATGCACCAGAGAAAGAAAAGATGTTGGGTAAGGCTTCAATATCAATGAACACACAGACTAATCAGTATCAAGGTTTTTATAGCTGTCACAGAGGAAAAGTAGTTGTAAGAGGAAAAGTAAAGCTAGACATAAAACTATTGTGTACCTATTTACAGAGAGTTACTCTCAAATGTAAAAGAGAATCACAAGGAAAATGAGAAGAATTTTGATAAATTACACTTAAATTTATAATACAGAAATTTCCATTTAAATATGCATCTGATTTAATTTGGGGGGCCAAAAATCTGAATTTTAGCAAAGTTGACCCTAGGGACAGACAAGGCAGGACTGAAGCAGTGAGGTAGATTACAGATTTCCAAACAGATGTCTCCTGATTTTTTGTCTAGAAACAAGATGGGACAGACATGGGGACAGATAGGGAAGAAAGAAGGGATCCAAGAGACCCTATTAACTCCCACAGCAAGTTTTGGAGGGACTGAGGTATAACAGTGGAGAAATGCTGAAGAAGCAAGTCTAGCGAGACGATCTCTAGGAGACGCCACAGAGGGAAGCCAGCAGGAGGGAGAATTCACGGTGACAGTAGTTTGGTGTTTCAAAAGCCAAAACAAACCTCCAACATGAAGGCTGGAGGCAGATGGAGCAACCTCCCCATATGCCCATGAGGGTGCATTTGCCGGAGGGTGAGGGTGGGACAAGGGACAGCACTGAAAGAGAAAGATGGCATTGACTACAAATAGCACGCTCAGCAAGTCAAGAGCTGAACAGGAGGAAGATGGGCAAGAGCACTACTGCTGTGATAAAATGGAAAAAAACAAACAAAAAAAAAACCCACAAAAAAACCCCACACAAAACCCCCACAGTTAGGAAGAAAAAGCTGAAGGTAGAATAAAAACGCATCTCAGGCACCAGAGACATAAGCCCTTTTGGGAGCAAGGGAAGGAAGATAACAAAAGTGAGAGTCCTTTTACCTTTCCAGAAGCTGTTTGTTCTGTTCCCCAAAGTTCTAGCTAGTTTTCACCTTTCTGCAGATATTTAATTCACATATGACAGGGTCGTGGACTTCAAGCTACTTGATAGCACCATATCCCCTCTATAATGAATATTTATGTTGAATGATTGGAGTCAAACTATTTTTTTATAAAAATCACGAAAAGCTAGTAAGAATTTAAGAAAACCCAATGTCCCAAAATGAGTGCAAAAGCAAAAGAACACAAATCTGAAAATATGAATCATTAAAATACATACCAACTCCCACACTTGACTTCTAATACATGTTTTTTCTTAAGCTAGTAAATAACTAATAATCAGTTTCTGTGATTGTATTTTGTTATGGAGATAAAGAGGAGGAGAAACAGCATTTTCCATTATTCCAACTCCTGCAAAAAGCGAATATACTCAGACACAGTTTTCTATGGTGTCAATAGATTATTACACCCTTCGTGCCAAATTTTATGTCAGTTTAGATAACTTCTTCAGAAGGATCAATGATACTAAAAAAAATTAGCCAACTCTGCAGGGAAAATTATCGTCTTGCACAAATCTGACAAGACTGTTACTGTTATACAAACAAACCACACAACTACACCCTCCAAACAACACACACATTTTATTAGCATAACATGCAGCAATAGCATCATTTGTGTTTTGCTCAAATGTGCTGGGAGAAGAGCAAAATAGTCACATGGCCATTGACATTTTCATTTTAATTCTAGTAATTTTTCAACAAGAATTGAGGGTATTGTATCACCAATTTAGGAAATTCTGTCTTTAATCACAGGAATGGAGCTCTGGACTTAAGGTCACGGGTGTGCACATACCTTTCCCAAATTAGAGTCAATGAAATTTATAAGAGCTACTCAGCACATTGTTGGATCATCTTAAAACCATTTGGTTTTGTAAATGACACGTCACTGAATTCCATTTATCAGGCCAGGCTGCAGAGCTGTTATATTTACTCCTCTTTGAACAATAATAACCAGGGCAGGCCAGTTACCAGTCTAATTCCAGAGACAAGCTCAACCTGCTGCCTGCATGTAGTTGTTTGCTGACCAAGAGACCGTTGAAGGAAGCCACATGTGCCCCTAAAGGAGGGATGTTCTTATGCAACAACTAGCAGCCAGCAGCAGAGGTGGCTGAAATCTTTCTGGGAAAATATACTTCATTTGGAACTGAAAAAAAAATATATATTGCTACTTTAGTAAAGCTCTCCTCGTTCTCAGCGAATAGAGGCAAATATAAGGAGCATTTATGTGAAATAAACCATTTCCTAGGGGGATTTTTTAAATTTTGCCTTGGACTTGTCATCATTCATGAAAATTGATGCTTTCCTCTAAATTTCTTAAGACTCAGATTACTTGGAAGCTGAAATCCAAGCAGGAAGGCCTCTATGCTATTTGATACTCTGTGCTGTTGCTGGTTAGCAGCTCGCCACAATGACGTACTGTATTTTTATATTAATGCTGAAAAAGAGAGGAATGATTTTTTACAAATCAGGTCAGAGTTGCTGAAACGCATTAAAACAGAATTCTTTCACTTTCCCTGTGAATCAGTCCACCGGCTCTTCCTTCAGTTATACTTCATGGAAAAAAACAACCTGTTATCACCCAAGCCAGCCAGCACAGGACTTTTCCACTGAGCCTGTAATATTTTTCTTTTTTTTTTTTTACTCCATATTCTTGTCTAAGCTCAAAGACTGGAAAAAATGGTTCCTGTCTACTGAAAATTACAGTTGCATCAGAACTGTAGATGGATTTCATTGAGCTTTTATTTCTTTCTTCTTTCTTTTCTTTTGTTAGCTTATTTACTTCTTTGAGCTTTATCCACTCCGCTTTCCTCCTGACATGTTCCACTCTTGACTGATGTGTTCAAGTGTTCCTGCTTTCCATGCTATATCATATGTAGTCTCGCTGCAGTCATTCGATACAGCAGTTCAGCTATTTCTGTAAGTTTTTTCCTCTGGCATGGGTTTTGGTTAGCTCCAGAAATCTAACTTGCTTATGGACCTCTGATGCACCAGCTCTAGAAACGTGCATTTTATATTCCATTACTCCGCTGACATGACTGAGAAACATCCCCTGCAAACATATCTTACTATTTTTACAAATCCTTCTAATAGCATTACATTCTCAGATTTCCTCCATCGACGGCTGGGGGATTTTTTTAATGTCTCATTATTATTAATAGCTGTTCATCCTTCATATCTCTTACCTCAAATTCACTTTCAGTTATTTCTGTGTTGACAGTTGCAGCCTCTGCACTTTATCTAATCTATCGTGTGTGTCTTCTCTTTCTTGAATTATGTTCTCCTTGAAGCATCGTAGACTGAGTTAGCACTTTGGTCTGTCTGCCCCCAGAAATACAGCACAAATTCCACCTTCATGACTTTGTAGCTTTAAAAATTCCTTAATGAATGTCAAAATACCCTTTTAATTTTCCCAAGTTGAGGGATCCTGCCTTGTGAGCTCTTTTTTTGCTCAGACAAGGTCCAGAAGTACTTACACTGCTTTTCTTATTCCTTCAGCAGGTAGAGTGTTTTAAGTTCTTCTTTGTCTCTTTACTTAAGACTAGTCAAACTACACAGAGTTTTTTCCTCTGTTTCCAGAGTGAATGAATAGAGATACCTATTCTGGAGAGGTATAACATTCTTGTATTATTTGCTTATGTCAGTTTGTGCACATAAGAGAAATTATTCAAACTTCATGAAGAAATCATAATCAGAAATACATAAGACTGAAAAACATTTTACTAAAGGCTCCGTTATTACAGATCTTTGCAGAGTACATAATTCAGAGGCAGAGAAAGTGAAGTAGTTTGCCTAAAGCTACACTGAAAATCTGTCGCAGAGCTGGGTATAGAGCTTAATTTTCAAGAATCAATGTAGAGCCTTAATCCTCATCCCCTGCACACAAAGAATAATCAGGGGTCAACACTGCTTCAGTGTAGATGGGAAGGGGGCTGCAGACACTTTAATTTACTCTCCTTTCTCATGTCCAGAGGCAGGTACTGCTCCAGCCACTGTTACAGGGAGACTGAAGAGGGTATGTGTCTGAAAACATTTCCTTCCCTCCTCTTTAAACCCACATTTAAGAAAAGTTCTTCTAAATTAATACTTGAGGGGAAATTTCATCAAATATGTGAGAAGTGCACTAGATTAAAAAAATAGGTCTGTTTAATAAGTGCATCTTCAGTGTACCGTACCAAAATAGCCTTCATTAAAAATTTCCCTTAAAAGAACATCTTAAAATGAAATCTAAAAAAAAAGAAAAAAAAAGCTAAGGCACTTGTTTTAATTGGCTTTAACTTCAGTAGTCTAAATGCAAAGTATGAGGCCCATTATAATTTGGATATCTGGTGCTTCTAAACATAGTGTCAGAATTCAGTGAATGAGGAGAGAGGTGGCAGGCCAGCACACAGGCTGCCAAGTGAAACAGCTACTTTAGCCACGCTGCAAAAATCAAACGCACACCCAGAGCAGTAGCTATAATTAGACGTGAACAAACCTTGTCAGATGTGTTAAGAACTCACTTGAATTCAAATATTTCTTATGGTTTTCCAAGTACACCCTTCTACTGAGGTGGACCAAAATCTATTTCAGATAACGATGAAGTTACTTTGTCGGAATTTTCTTTCCTAACTAGAGGGGGAAAAAAGATGGCAGAAATGTGCTTGCTTAGATCTACGTTTTCTCAGTTCTCCTATTACCCCTCCTAAATCCTTCTCTCTCTTGTTGGATTTTAAATTATGCCTTCTTGAACTCACAGCTGTGAGGGCTTGGCCAACATTCAGAAAAAGGGACAAGGAGCTTTTTATGTAATATAGATGAAGCTGAATGTGGATTCGGTGATGAAGAAGAAGGCTGCAGGAAAGGCCATGTAAAAGCCCTTACATGGTCATAGAAGAGATCTTCAGTATCTTCTACCCAACTACAGCAAGAACCCAAGTTTCAAAGACAGTAGCCACAGTAGAAATAAGAGCAAGCAGCTTTTTGTACCAAGAAGTAGTAATGAGGTTTTCTCCTAACTTTCAATAACTAGAACTGATTAATGTCCCTAACATTGAGGGTGCTTGTTCTCTTCAGTAAACGTTATTCATTTTGATTAAACATTATCCATATACTCTCTAAGACTGCCTTTGCACTCCTTGGTTCCAATGAGAGTTACAGGAAGGCATTGCATCAGCTTAGCAGAATGAAGCATAGAAATCTTAGACTTCATCATTTTCAACTTCAGTTCAATTTCTCAAGCAAAACACTTTCACGATATTTCATCACATTAATAAAAAGGTGAATAGCAAGTTTCATTATGCTATACTGAGGAATATTTTTAGGTTCCTGTACATGCTTATTGTCCCTTCACATTAAATAAACAGCCCAAGTTTCTTCCTCCATAAGAGCTTTTCCATTCCTTTCATCCTTTCTTATTGGTCCTCTCCAAGTCCTTCCCCCTGGACTTTTTCACTAAGCTGCAGATACCCAACTGCAGGCAGCGTGCTGTTCAGTGAATTCCCCAGCTTGGTGAGGAGCCTCTCAAGTTTCTCACAGCTTTCATGAACTTTGCCCGAGTTTACCACCCTGTGTCATTTACGGGATTTTGCCATTGTATTTCTCACTCTCTTTCCAAATGTCCAGTAAGGATATAGGTCCGAATCCAGGACCTTTTGCTTATCATTTCAAACATTGTTATTGCTTTCATTTGCATTGTGGCAACTTCTGCCACCTAAAACAGTGCCCTGCTGCCCCTGCCTGCCCCCCAGCTCCCACAGAGCAGAAACCATTTATGCACAGAGAAGGGCTTGCGGGTGGTGCGATGGTCAGAGGTCATCTTGGACATAGCGATCATTAAGTGAAAGACGTTTTGATTTTTGGAAAAGTGTGGAGGGGTGTCAACAGAATCATAGAATCACAGAGTAGTTTGGGTTGTAAAAAAACTTAAAGATCATCCAGTTCCAACTCCCCTGCCATGGGCAGGGACACCTCCCACTAGACCAGGCTGCCCAAGGTCCCATCCAACCTGGTCTTGGACATCTCCAGGGATGGGGCAGCCATATCCTTGGACTTACAGAGCTCAGAGCCTTGTCAACAAAGTCCTTTCAGAGGCAGTCCTGAAGGGCAAAGGAGTTAAGGAAGGATGGACATTCCTCAAGAGGGAGGTCTTTTAAATGCAGGAGCAGGCCACCCTCATGTGCTGAAAGACAAGCCATCAGGGAAGAAGACTGTCCTGGCTGAACAGAAAGCTTTGGCTGGAACTCAAGGAAAAAAGGAGAGTTTATGATCTTTGGAAAAAGGGGCAGGCAACTCAGGAGAACTACAAGGATGTTGTGAGGTTATGCAGGGAGAAAATTAGAAGGGCCAAATACCAAATAGAACTTAATACAGCTCTAAAAGACAACAAAAAAAATGTTTCTGTAAATATATTAGCAGCAAAAGGAGGGTTATGGAGAATCTCCATCATTTATTGGATGGGGGGGGGAAACAGCGACAAAGGATGAGGAAAAGGCTGAGGTACTTAATGCCACCTTTGTCTCAGTCTTTAATAGCAAGACCAGTTGTTCTTTGAGTACCCAGCTCTCTGAGCAGGAAAACGGGTGGGGAGCAGAATGGAGCCTCCATAATCCAAGGGGAAATGGTTAGAGACCCACTATACCACCTAAAGACACACAAGTCTATGGGGCCAGATCCACCTGAGGATACGGAAGGAATTGGCAGAAGTGCTCATCAAGCCACTTTCCACATTTATCGGCAGCTCTGGCTAACTGGGGAGGTCCCAGTTGACTGGAGAGTGGCAAATATGATGCCCATCTACAAAGAAGTGACAGAAGGATCTGGGGAAACACAAGCCTGTCAGTCCAATCTCAGTACCAAGGAAGGTTATGAAGAATATCATCTCAAGGCTGCTCATCAGGCATGTGCAGGACGACCGGGGGATCAGGCTCAGTTCAGTCTGGGTTTAAGAAAGGCAGGTCCTGCTTCACCAACCCAATGTACTTCTATGCCAAGGTTACTCACTCAGTGGATGAGAGAAAGGCTGTCGATGTTTTCTAACTAGGCTGTAGGAAATCCTTTCACACTACTCTTCCATAGCATTTCCCTAGAGAAACTGCTTGCTCACAGTTTGGACATGTGTACTCTACTGACTAAAAAACTGGCTGGATGGCCAGGCTGAAAAGTTGTGGTGAATGGAGCTAAATCTAGCTGGCAGCCGATCACAAGCGGTGTGGCTCGGTACTGGGGCCAGTTCTGTTTAGTACCTTTATCAATGATTTGGACGAGGGGAGCAACTTCACCTTCAGTAAGTTTGCAGGCGATACCAAGCTGGGCAGGAATGTTGATCTGCTCGAGGGAAGGAAGGTTCTGTAAAGAGATCTGGACAGTCTAGGTCAATGGGCTGAGGCCAATTGTATGAGGTTCAGTGAGGCAAAGTGCTGGGTCCTGTACTTGAATTAAGTGCTAAAGTCTTGAGGATGAATAGCTTGAAAGTTGTCTGGCTGAAAAGGATCTAGGGGTATTGGTTGACAGCCAGCTGAGCATGAGGCAGCAGTGTGCCCGGATGGCCAAGAAGACCAATAGAATCATAGAATAGTTTGCATTGGAAGGGAACTTAAAGATAATTTAGTTCCACTCCCTTGCCATGGGCAGGGAGACCTTCCATTAGATCAGACTGCTCAAAGCTGGTTGCAACAAGCATTTATATCTCATCACAGAAAAGATACCACTTACTACTTTAAGGCAGAAACAGAGAACATCTTTTAGCGAAAGGCTCAAAACCTACTTAGATCACAGATGAAAACTGGTTGACTCACAATGGAAATACATTGGGTTCAAGTCTGTAATTACAAGACCAGCCATCAGCTCTAAGGACATACCAAATTGCTTTTGCCTTGGACAGAAATATATTTCAACTGAGAAGAGTCATAGAAAAATGAGAGAAGCCTGGACTTTAGCACTTCCTAGGTTAGATGATTACAGACAGCTCTACTTTGGACCACAATGGATTGTGTCTCCCAGGTTTTCACCTGGGCAACATTGGTCTTTTTCTTGCTCAGGGAAGATCCTTATCCATTCTCTGGGAACAAAGTTCTCAGCCTTTTTCATATCTGTAAAACAAAACGCTATAAAGTCAAAACTGAACAGAAAATAGTAAAATATTTGAATATTGAACACTAAAAAGTATTAATGAAGTATTTACAATGCTCAGAAATGGACCTGAAATATGCCTGCATTAGCAAAATTGACAACATATGGAGGACCAGGGTCTCATCACTCCCAGCCACCCAGCAGGAGAATTAGGTCCTTCTCTAACTAACATGTCTTTACCAGATCTGCTTTCACATAACACCCTGTCAGACAGGAAAGGGGAACTACCTTCACTTCCCAGGGGAAACAAAGGTGTGGAAAGTCTGTTGTAACATAAGCCCAAAGCTTAGATCTTAGGACACTGCCTGATTGTTTAACCACTCCTCCCTTAGGGGGAGGAAACAGAGTCCTTTCTGTCTTCCAGTATTTATTCTATTAGTTGTCATTGTTCAAATCACAGCCACCTACAGATGTCATGAACTACTTGCTAATAATCTTGAAAAATTATATTTTCAGATTAGAAAATAGACAAGGCCAAGAAGAGGGACGAGCTCGGGGCAGCTTTAGTGCTCACTTATCCACAAACCAGAATGTTCACGCCTTCCTCAGAAGAAGTGAGAATTAAGGAAAGGGGTTTTGGATAGATGTCAAAGCTTGTTTTCTCATTACAGTTTCCTTTGAAACAAGATTTTTAGTACAGTAATCTTCAAAGTTTCATGATGGAAGATTTGTACATAAGCTATTAATTAGTTTTATTTCTGACTGTGATGAAATGAGGTGATTGCTATCAATCCAAACATTACCTTCCAGAAATTGCTCGTGCAGTTGCTCATCTTCTAAATCTACAGCTTTGAGCGACGGGCAACTACTTTTAATAATAATCTATCAAATTTCTAGAAACCTTACAGAAACATAGACAATGAGTAGCATATGCACGAGGAAGCCAATGCGCAACTGCAATAACTCACAGACAACGCAGAACAAGCTTTGCATAAGTCACTCTTTGCCCACCCGAGGCATTCTGGTTGCCCCCAGCTTCACCATTCCTGCAGAAATAACAACAAGTGAAAGCAAACTGACACCTACAAGTGCAGCAAATCCGATGTTGACAGCGTGTGCAACTGGCTGAAAATACAAGCTGCAACCTGTCTGACTCGCTCTCCTTTTTGTACAAGATCATGAGGCATATCACTTTTCAAGATTTTAAAACCTGAAGGGAACTTCCAGTCTTCAAGACAAATGGCTTTAAAAAAAGATAATGAGTGGCTCCAACTGTCGCACTTGCAGCAAGAGAGAAACTATTTTATTAGTTCTTATTTGAGATTCCTATCTAAGTATGGTCACAGAGCAACATATTGAGCTGTTCTGGATTTCACAGTTGTAAATCCAGAAACACTAGCTGAAAAGCTGCTTTGCCATTTACAGTCATTCCTAACATATTTCTAAATAGCTCACTAAGAATCTGGTGAGAAAAAAAAATGCAAATGTTACTATAAAGCTCCTCTGGAATCGTCTTATCAATATGTGCTAAAACCTGTATAATTCTTGATTGTTCTCCTTTGTTTACAGAAATATATTTGTATTTTTCTGAACTCAATTGTACTATTTGGTCACAGAAAAAGTGACTAAACAAAATAGAAAAAAAGATGCCATTAAAATCATTCCATTTATAGATAAGGCTACATAAATTACCTCTATCCTGAGTTCATATTTTCAGTCATTTATTCACATTATCAATAATTACTACGTAGCCACTAAACCATGCAAATAATTTCCACTTAGAAAGACTAAAATCCACTGTTTTCTGCCATTAGAAAAATATTTTCTTCAAGCATATGCTTTCCATCACTTGTAAAACACCTATACAGCCATAATTCCTAGACCCAAAAAGCTTCCGAACACTTAAACAGGAAAAATTTTGACATTTGAACCAGAAGCCCATACTGAAATGAAATTGCCCATGCTGTACTTTGAGAAAGAAGCAACGAAGAGCAAGGCATAAAAAATCATGTTGGTTCTCTCATCAAGGTAAACTCACATCAAACTAGCAGAGATGTGAGCAAATGAAAAGCTTCTTTATCTTCTGTAACTCAAACCACATGAAAAAATCTGCTTGGAAAAGAAGGAATGATGTTAAACTTGCTATAGCCATGATGTATGCAACTGGTACTCGGTTGGGGGTAAGATATCTTCTAGAGGTCAATCTCTAAGATGGGATGATTTTGTTACTGGATACTTTGGTTTTACAATTGATGGTTAAATGGTGTAAAGAAGCTAGAACAAGAACTTTGGCACAAAAAGCCCTTCACCATTAGAAAGAAAAACTACTAAAACTTTTTATTATTAAAAACATCAACAAGAAGAAATAGTCAACAGGCAGATTCATTTTTCAGAGAGACAAAGACTAGATGTGTTCACCTAAAGGCACAGAAAGATGAGAGAAAGATAAAACAAAATGGGTTTCCTGTAGATGCCTAAAGCTCTTGATGGGAGATACAGCACATACAAAATATTAGAATCAGTGGAACTGTGTAAATGCCAAAGAACCTTTTCAACAATTACTTGTTAGATCAAAGCAGAAAATTTGTTTCAGATGAGTTCAAGTCTGCTCTTCTTGAACATCCAATCAAACTTCGTTCTAAATGTGCTCTTGTAAAGCAAGTTTTATAGACATTTGGCTCAACTGAAACTTTAAAATGGAAAATACCTCATCCTCCTCATCAAGGATGAGTTATTGTCACAGAGGCAGGACCAAAGTCTTCAAGTACTTCAAGCAGAGACAAAGACTGAAATTTTGTGCTGCATCACAGGAGTTGAGAAGAAAGGCATGGTCAGCGGGAGGACTGTGCTTTAAAGCTCCTAATTAAGTAGGCTGCCTTGGGTCTCCAAGGTTAAGTAAATCGTGGTGACTTCTCTACACTAGTTACAGGCCATAAAATTCTATGTGATTTCTGTATCTGCTTTATACATGCTGGATGTTTAAGTAGAAACTGCAGTTGTGATTGAAAGACGGGTAGCAAGGGAGGCTGCTGGAAGGCAGAGAATACTAATTATGTGCATATCATAAACCACTATTTGAACAAATACTGTCTTGCACTGTCAAATCATGTCTATGAAAACTACCTTTACAAATCTACCTAATTAATGGATTTTCTCAGAGTCTTTATGCTTCGCTGGTAGATAGCCTGTAAGAAAAAAAAGCAGGATCATGCTGTAATATAGATGAACATTGACTGGAAATTATGCCAGCATCCTCCAGCATACTTTACTGGTAATTCAGATAATAAATCTGAACTTCAAGGGCAATAATTTAACCACCATTTAGCAGTGCTCACTTACAGTTAAACCAAATATAATGAAATGAAATCAACAAATTATTTTATTTCAAGAATTAAAGTTGAAGTTCTCAAATTCATCACGTTTCCACCTCACATTCTTGAAGTCACGGTGGCTGGGCCCTGAATTTAGTTTTTTCTTGTTACTGTCTCCTATCCTGCCTTGTTCCAGTCCCCAGTACTTTCTGCACCTTAGAAAAAGCAAATTTGAACCTACTGACAATAGACTGTCTTCCCATGGTTAACTTTACAAACTTCTAAGTAGTGCAGTTTCCAGTCATCCACAAGTTGAAAAACTTCAATTTTAAACACATTAGTCTTACTGACAAGACTCTCTCAGTCCTTTTGCCTTTAGGGGACAAAAAAAGACGATGAGAAAAATGGTAGAAGGTTGAATAAAGTAAAAACTTTTCTTCCCTCTTCCCTTTACTTTTTGCCCCCCTTTTAAAAGAATGAATTAATAGATATGTAAAAGATCTATTTGTCTCAGAAATTAAGGTGGAAACAGGTTCTGTCAGTCATTCTCCCTTGTACTTTACCATTAATGTCCCTTTATGTTTAACTACTCTCTTTTGAAAGTGTTTGCCTTCTTTTCTGCTGCATTGTCTTAAATTTCCATTTTGTTGCAGTGCCTATTGTGCAACCTAATAGTGTTTTCTGGTTTTGAAAAACAAATCATGCTAGCATTTTTATTCATTTCATGTTGCTCCTTTACTTCTTTGTAGTACCCTTAGATTTCTTTATTCCATCTCTCTCATTCTTCTTCCTTTATCTATATGGGTTATATTCAAGTGTTTGCTTTCCCAATGTAACTAGACTATGTTTATATTGATCCTTTGATTCCTAATAAAAATAAACTTAAAAAATGGGGAAGCAAATGTATCTAGTGGCTATTTCACTACTGCTTGTTTCTGCAGTTTGTTGTAAAATAAACCTAGAACCCTTGGGTTAATGCCTTGTTCCTTCTTTTTCCTTAAAGCAATAATAAATCTGAGAATATGACTTTAGGTGTACTGTAAATATTGTGTGACACTCAAATATCATCATAACATGGTCCCTACAAAAGGTAGCAGTCAGACAGCTTGTGCTGGTATTGTAATGGTAGCCAAATAACACGAGATAATTTTACAACATATCTGAAAGGGGTTTATTTATTACCATTGTATTATTTCATTCTTCTACTAACTTGCACGCCTACTGCATTTATAGACAAAACAGCAAAAATGGAAGCTTCTAGTTAACTCTTCATGAAACAAACCCCCAACAGCATAAAACCAGTGCGCATCCACAGCTCCCACAGAGATGAATCTATGGGACGCACACAAGCTCTGCAGAGCTGCCTCCAGCTACCTGCAGCATTTCACTTGAGACAGAGTTGAAAGCCTGAAGTGCTACTATAGAGAATACCTGGGCATTTTCTCCCCCTTCAGTCACCTTTCCATTAACTCACCACTGTAGTTTTTATCACTTGCCTTCCCTGCCCTAATGCTACCCTTCTGTTGTTTAAAGAATATACTTGACATCCATTTCACATCACACTTTTGTACAAGTGATCTTAATCCTAATCTCTCTGTTTTTCTAGGAAATGCTTCAAAGCCACAAGGCTGCATGCTTCTCCTTTTGCATTGTCTGCCTGTCCAAATGAATCTTGAACCCTTAGCATTAAACAAGGTAATGTGAAGAGGTGGGGTGCACAGCGTCCCTTCCTTTTTTATTTTTAAATCTATTCTGAAATCGAGCAAAAGAAGTGGTACCCCTGCAGTGGTATCAGAGCATCTCTTTGAACCCCTGGGGACAGGAAAGATTAGGATCCCACATCACTCAAATCTCAGCCAAACGCTCTCTTCGAGGATGGAATGCTCAGTCATTATTTGCTCAGGGACACAGTAGAGTCACCATCCCTGGAGCTGTTAAAAAAATATGAAGATATGGCACTTTGGGATACGGTTTAGTAGGCACAGTGGCGTTGGGCTGATGTTGGACTTGATCTTTGAGGTCTTTTCCAATCGTAATGATTCTATCTTTCCGTACATCAGAGCTTTTCTACTCATCTCGCCTGTCTGCAAGTCTGTAAATATAAACCGTTACCATTCTACTGCCTTCCGAGCTACAGCATGCACTGTGACTCCTGAAAGGATCAACTCCTTAGCACAGTAAATCGATTGCAGTGGATTTAACTGAAGAGAAAAACACAGCAACAGCTCTGAGGTATCAAAGTGACAAAGTAAGAGTAGATGTTCTCACGATTATCAGCACTTCATTTTTGCCTATATACTTCACATGTACATTTTATTTCCTTTTCCATGTACTGAAGCCGCTAAGAGAGGCTGAATGGCAGGTTGGTGAAAGGGGAAAAGGAAAAGGCAGAGAAAGAAGGGAAAAAGGTGGTAAAAGGCAAAAAGAAAGGACGAGGTATGAAAAGAAAGAAAAGTAGTGACAAATTTGAGAAGTGTTTACAGACATTAAAAATTGTGAAAAGTACTGAAAAGAAAAAAACACAGAACAAAAAAATGAAAGCAGATACAAAAGTCGAAGTGCGAAAATGAGAAGAGGGAATTAAAAAAAGATGCAAACATTTGTAAAGAGAAATGAAAACAAAGAAGAAACATTAAAAGAAAGAGACGCGATAAGGAATAAAAGAACTGCCACAGGAAAAGTGAACAAAGAAATAGAAAATAAAACTGAAAAGAAAAAAAAGGGAAACAAAAATTTAAAGAAGCAAAGCAAGAAAGGAGGGGAAGGCAAAGCGCTGATGTGCAGGAAAAGAAATTTAAAGAAGGGAGGAAACGAAAGAGACCTGAAAGGCAATGATAAGAAATCAAAGCAGTGCACAACTTGGACAAGTACAGGAAAAAGTGAGGAAAGTAGCAAAATGTCTGGGAGAAGTAGGGAAAGGGAAACCAGGAAAGAAAAAAAGGATGGAAAGTCAAGATGTGAGAATTGACAGCATGATGTCAAAGCAGGGAAACGCTGTGAGAAGCAGGGAGGGAAAGAGGAAGCAGAAGGAGGAAGAGGGAGATGAAGAAAGATTAAGAGGAGGGGAGAAGGCGAGCAAGAGAAGGGGGGGGGGGGGAAAGGGGAGTTTGTGGGGAGGGAGCAGAGATAAGACTTGAAAAGCAGTGGCAAGAAGCCAAAGCAAAGAGAGCAAGGCAAGAGAAAAGAAGGGTAGGAAGAGAGGAAGGGAAGACCCGAAAACCAGCAAAGCAGTGAAAAGCAGCAAAAAGCATTCAAAATGGTGTAAACCACACTAAGAAGGAATCGCACCCAAAGGAGGGGAAAACAGAGAAAAGAATTGCGGAGGGGTGGAGGAACGCCACAAGGCATGAAAAGCAAGGACCGGCAGGGGTAAGAAGACAAGAAAAGCAGTGTAAAAAAAAAGTTAAAGCAGCGAAAAGCAGGAAAGGGAAAGGCAGAGAAGGGGGTGGGTGGAAGGAAGCAAAACAAACAAAACCCCAACACACTTAAAAAGAAGCAAAAAAAAGAGCGCACAAAGTAAAAGCAGCCAAAAGCAGAGAGAAGCAGTGAAAAAAACAGGGAAGGGGCAAGCAGGGAAAGGAGGCAAGGAAGGGGGACGAGGTGGGGGGGAAGATCTGAAAAGCAGCAAAAAGGTCAAAGAAGTGAATGCAGAAGCAGTGACGGGGGGAAAAAAAAGAGGGAGGGCGAGGAGGGGACAGCCTGAAAAGCAGTGGGAAGTAGTCAAAACAGTAACAACTAATGAAAAGAAAGGAAAAGACAATCCAGACAAGCGGTTTGACAAAAAGTCAAAAAGCAGTGAAGAGGCTGAAAAGGAGGAGTGAAAAAGAAAGAGGATGGAAGAGTGGGAAGGAGGGGGGAGTAGACAACACCCTCACCCCCACATACACCACACCCAAAAGAAAATCAAATTAAAATGCGGTGGAAAGCAGGGAAAAGAAGGATAAAAGCGGGGAAGGGGGTGAAGAGGGCGGGGAGGGGAGGACACACCAGAAAAGCAGTGAAATGAAGTCAAATCAGTAGTAAACAGGGAAAAGAAATGGAGTTGAAAAGCAATGAAAATAGAGCAAAGCAGTTCCTGGCAGGGAATAAAAGTCAATGTAACGAACAGTGGGGAACAAGAAAGCAGCGGACAGGGAGTGGGGAAGCACAAAAAGACCTGAAAAGCAGCTACAAGCAGGCAAAGCACTGGAAAGCAGGAAAACCAAGTCAGAGCAGCAACAGGCAGTGAAAGAAGGAATAAGGAGAGAAACCTGAAAAGCAGAGAAGTCAAAACAGCATAATGCTGGGAGAAGGGGAAAACGTAAGCAGAGAAAAGAAGTGAAAACATGACAAAGCATTGAAAAGAAGTCAAACCAGTGACAATAAGGGAAAGGAAGGAGCAGAAAGGGGATAAAAGACCAGAAGAGCAGGTAACGGCAGTCAAAGCAGTGAGCAGCAGGCAAAGAAGTTAAAAGATTTGAAAGGCAGTGAAAAGTAGTCAAAGCAGTAAAAAATAAGACAACTGAAGGACAAGGCGGGGAGGGAGTAGCTGGAGAAGAGACCTGAAAAGCAGGAAAAATAAGAGGGTGGGGGGGCGACAACCTGTAAAGTGCTGAAAATAAGTCGTGGCAGTGACAAGCATTAAAAAGAGAGGAGGAACAGAAGAAAAAGCAAGAAAAGAAGGGAAGTAAGCAATAACCAGGGAGAAGAGGAAAGACCTGAAAATCAGTGAAAATTAGGTCAAAGTAGTGGCAAGCAGTGAGGAAGGATGGGAAAATTATGTGAAAGAGAAAAAGGGGAAAGCAAGGAAGATACCTGAAAAGCAGAGAAAAGTCTGCAAGTACTGAAAAGCAGGGAAGGGTTAGGAATAAGAGCATGAAAACGAAGGAAAGGATGAGGATAGAAAAAGGAAAAGACTAGGAAGGACAGAAAAGTTAAGGTAACAAAAAGCAGGGGAAACAGGGAAGTATCTGGAAAGCAGGGCAAAGGAGGTCATAGTAGAGGGGGGGAAAAAAGCAAGGAAAAGTTTCAGAACAGTGAAGAGAAATATAAAGGGGAAGATGAAAATGCCTGAAAATCAGGAAAAAGGAAGGAAAGGCAGTGGAACGGTAAGAAGATAGAAGTGGGAGAAAAGGTGAGAAGAGAGAAGCAGGTAAAAGACAAGGCAGTGCCAAGCAAGGATGAGATCTGAAAAGCAAGGAAAAGGCCAAGAGAAGACCACAAAAGCAGTGGGATAAAAAGTCAATAGCAGGAAAAGATGAGAGAGGATGTCAAAGCAGGAATTAGTAGTGAAAACAAGAGAAAGTGGAAAAAAAAGGAGAGACAGGAAAAGCAGTGAAAAGAAGTCAGAGCAGTGAAAAGCAATGAAGATCACTGGGGTGGAGGTTGCGTGAAGAAGCAGATGCGGAAAAAGAACTCCAAGCAGTCAAAAGCAGGGAACAGAAGTAGAGGGGAAATGACCATAAAAAACCATGGAAAAGATGGGAAAACAGTGGGAAAGGAGTCAAAACAGGGAAATGCAGGGAGAAGCTGGGAAAATAAGCAAGGGGAAGAATAAATACATTGAAAATCATTTGATACAAGGAAGGAAGGAGGAAGAAATCTAAAAAGCACTAAAGCTAAGAAAGGAAGCAAATAAAACAACTGAAAAGCATTGAAAAAAGAACCGGGAAAAAGAAGGGGAAGACAGTGAAAGCATTGAAAAGAAGGGAGCAAAGACCTGAAAAGCATTAGGAAAAAAAGTACTGAAAGGGGGGGAAGAAATGCAAAGCAGTGGTGAAAAAGCAGGAAAGACAGGCAGGAAGAAAAACAAGCAGGAAAGACAGGAAGTGAAGTCAACATAATGAAGAGCAAAATAGAAGAGGGTTGGAGCAAGCAACATGAAAAATCAGAAAAAAAGAATGGAATACAACGTCAAAGCAAAGAGAAGTCAACGCAGGAAAACAAAGAGAACAGAAAATACCAAACAGAAGGGGGGGAACCCCTAAAGATTGGGGAGGACATCAAAAGAGCAACCAGCTCAACAGGGAAACACAGGGGAAAGTGGTGAAAGACCACCTAAATACTGAAAATAAAGAGATGGAGGGAGCAAGGCAAATAGGGGAAACATGACAAGAACAGGAAGGAAAACAAAAGCAAGGAGGATGAGCATAAGCAAGACAGAAAAAGCTGTTGAAAGACTGGAAGAAGACAAGCAGGAAAAGGAAAGAAATCCAGTGAAAATAAAAAGAAGACTGGAAAGGCAACAGAGGAAAGCAGGAAAAAGCAGTGGGAACAACAGGGAAAAGGCACAGAAAGAACAGGGAAACAAAAAGCAGGGGAAAAAATAAATGCCTGAATGTTGGGAAAAGGGGAGAAAAGCAAAAAGTGAGAAGGGTAAGAAAGTGGGCAGAAGGGTCGGAGTGGAAAGTAGGGAAGGGAATAGGAGCAAGAAGCAGCGAGAAAGGACAGGAACTTGGATTAGGGAGATAAGGCCATGCCATGTTATTGTTTCTGAACAGGGCAAATAACTACAGTTTCTACTGAAAATGAAAAGGGTATTCAAATGGTTTTAGCTGAAGTTACTGTTTGGCTTTTTTTTTCAGGCAAAAAGATCCCATCGTTCCCATGAAAGAACTATGAATATGATACTTCCAATATTCAAAGCTCTACCTCCTGAGAATTCTGCATTTGTCTTCTCGGATCACTGTGGTTATCACAGGACACAAACCTTCACATTATCACTACATCAAAGTGACCTCTACGGATCTCAAGGCACTGCCACTGTAATGTTTCTACTTCTAGCATGTTTTGTTTACAGAGCAAATGTTCCTTCACAAACACTGAAGTATCAGTTCTGCACACTGAAGTTTGACCAGACTGATGTGAGATAGCATACACGGAGTACCATGAAGCAGGTTATTCAAGTATAAACTCATGTACAATATTTTTCTGGGAAGAAATATTAGCTGGTGTAGGAAAAGAACGTGATGAAAGTTCCTCATACACAAACATTTTATAGACAGACCAGTTCAGATGGAAATAAAAATGCATGAGAGCAGTAAAGTACATGAATCCCACTGGTACTATATTGTGCTAGCCCTGCAGTGGGGAAGAAGACAAGCAAGACTGAGGCTTTGAAACTAAGTTCCCTCAGCGTATTCTTTATTCCTAAGTTCTCTGAATGGAGTTTGCTTTGAGCACAAATTATGAAAGGGTTTGTTGCACTGAAAATACAGAATAGCTCTGAACATGCTCTGCTCGGGACTAGCCTTTCTGCCTGCTTTAGGCAGAGAGAGAGAAATCATCATCAACACCATCCTTGCAGGCTTAAAATTATTAACTCCATCTACCAACTGCTGGCATTTTACACTGAGGAGTTGTGAAATCAACCTGTATGAGCTACAAGTTGGCAGGAAAATCTGAAGGAAGAGGCAGGCTTTGGAACACCACAGCAAGTGGTATGCAAGATTGCTTCTACTGGTGAGGAAGAGCAGATCCTGAAGAAGACAGATTGGGTGGAGAGATTTTCTGCTTGACATCTTCAGTTAGTTTCTTCAGAACAAGCTTCACTTTTTTACTTTTTGATATATCATTTTCCAATCACTAACCAATTAATTGTCTTTCGACAGTCAACATCTGTCACATTAATCTCCTCTCCTCCTACTTCTCATAGGGAGACCACAGGAGGTGGATTTGGTTCTTAATTTCTGGTGGTATATCTATGCTGCTGTTCTTTTTATTACTTAAAACCATATGGAATACCCGTAAGATCTGAAGTTTCAAGAAATTCTTAAAATCCATGGGATTCATAAGCTAGTGCTAAGCAGGATTCAGCTCTGATGATCACACACAAAACTGAGCTTGAGAAGCAATATTTTACCCCTTCTCTCATACTCTAGTTATGTTTTAAGGACCAATCTGTGCACTGTCTTGAAAATTAAGACTCGGATTTCTTTATATACACACTGCTGAATATCAGCAATAGGAAAACCAGAGTTCTTTTCAAAGAGAAAAAAACCAACAAGAAACCTACCAAGCCATATCTTCAAAATTATAAGCTACTGCCATTACCATTGCTTTAAGCAGTGAGAACTGGTTAACAGGATAATTATTGGGAAAATGTAATGCAAACATGTTAAGACAAGTGTCCTATAGTCAAGCAGACTTTCAACACCCTTTAACAAATAAACACTTTGAATTAAACTGTTGGTATCAGTACAAATCATAAACACCAATACATCTATGGTTTTTTAAAAGTTAACCAATCCTTTTAGACTCAATTTGGTTTTTTCTAGCAGGAATTGCTCATCTATTGCTCCACAGGTAAAACAATGTCTTCCCAGAAAGCTTTCATAAGACTGCAGAAGGAGTCTGCAACAATGAAGAGTCCAAATGGCTAATGCATTTAAGATACCACTGCATATACTATAAAAGCATTCATATTGGAGACCAACATGCTTCTAGGAGACACTCCAACACTGCCTTATGGTACACAATTCCATGAGATTTGTCCATTAGCATGCAAAACTGGAAGAAAAACATCAAAATATTTTGTACTTTGTTAATTGGACAGCTTTAAACTAAATTTGACATGTAAGATGTTCTGGAAAATATAATGCCCTTATAGAAGAACCCACATCCCAAGACATCATGACAACTGTATTCCAGGATGCTGGAGTTTGCAGCAGCGCAAAGCAGAAATTCCTGCTGAAGCTGTTCTTACGGAGTACGTGGAGACCAAAAGCTGGATTGCACAACTTACCAGAGATGAGACATGCCTCTCAAAGATGTACAGGAAAGAGAAACAGAAAATTCCAGTGTACTACACAAGAAGTTTAATTGCATTTGCCTTGTTTACCTAGAGCCACATTACATTCTGTTGTCCCAAAGCCATGATCTACATGTGGGTTTCTCAGAACTAACTACTGTAATTCAGACCAACTTGCCCCAACCTAGGATAAATCTGCTCTTAAGGATTATTAGAACTTGGTTTAGAAAGCCAAATAGCAGTTCTTTCCTACCAGTAAGTGTATTAGTAGTCTTAAATTTTCAAAAAAATAGCTGATACTTTTTGTCATTTAGACTGAAAATGCTGGGGTCATTTTCCATACTTTTGTTTTGTTTTGTTTGAGGTTTAGTAACTTTTCAGTGTGACACTGCTTATCATTATTCAGCTCAGATGCTTTTCACTGTTGCTCACTGAGGAAAAAACACTTGTTGTGAAACAGAGGATGTCCTGTCTTATGAAGGAGGACCTAAGGTGGATCCACAATAAAACATCTTTTAGAATATACAGAACCTATGCCTTTTCTACTTCACAGCAACATTTTTGTTTAAGAACGCCTTTGCTTTGGTCGGGCTCACTTCCATTCTCATCCTACTAAACACATGTGCAAGTCTTAACAGAGAATTGCTCACCAATGTACATTGCCTAGGCTTGGGTTTGGGGAGCAGGTGTGGTGTGTATTATTTCTACATCTACTGTCTCCTTCAAGGTCTCACTAGGCTCTGCTTTGAGCCCATTTTAATTTATACATTTCAGCCCTAGCTAGGAAATAAAATAAAAATCCATTCGGTTTTCTATGTACTGACAATCCACTCAAACCACTGCTGCTGCTTCTGCCAGTCTGATCTCAGCAGTATATCCTCATTTGGTCTGCTGTCAGAAATCAAATCCTCCTTCAATTTAGCCTTTCTAAATTGCAATAAAACCATCCCAACATTCACCTCTGCTCTTGCAAAATTCCAAGTTTGACACAAGCCTTGCCAATTGATAAACAGACTGGATTCAAATCTACCTTGAGACAAAACACAGAGCTGCATTCTAGACTTCTCTCACATTAATTGCTGGAATCCAGCCTCCTATAAAAAACATTTTCCACTCAAAGTAGAACTGTTAAGCTTCAGTCAACACAGCCATGAAGTTTTCCATTCAGCTTCACTTTCCTAGGACCAGGACTGCATAAAAAAAAATTTCTTGTTCTCATTTTCAATTAAAGTCTGCACAATTCCACTCAGCCAAGGGTATTTAATCTCCCTTTCCTATGCTATTATTCACATTGGTTAGACTCCCTCCCACACAGAACATCCTTCCAACTCCCACCCTTATCCTCTTCAGAATCATCCATCCTCACTTTCCCTCCAGAAACTATGAACACTGCTTAAAGTGAATTTCATTTACTCCCTCCCATTCAGCAGAGGAGCCTGAAGTTTAAAATTTTAACTACCACCTTTGTCTGGCTTATGAAACATATCACATTCTCATATAAGTCAGGTCCTCAAGGACAGTCACAGTGCCCATTTTGTGACTGAACTCTGTGATTCTGCAACATCCAGCATAAAACATAAACAACAAACTGCGAATCCTCTCAGGTCTAGCAGATCGTATATATTTGATAGGGCTAGTACGAAGAACTGTTCAAATAAAAACAAGGCATCTTAATAAGGAAAAAAATTGCTCAACTATCATCATGAGGTGGAGAAATAAATACCACTTGCAAACTTCTCAATGTAAGCTTGCTTCTGTAGAACCCTAAAATGCCAGGCATACATAACAGAGAAGTACAATTTGGCAAGCTGACTTTCTTTGCTTGACAGATGTAAGATATTGTGCAATTCTAATATCCATCCTTCTAAGTAAAATACATCACTTGCCAAAGTCATGTTGGATCACATACAAACTATCTTCATAAAACCAACACTCAGCAAGAATTCTACTTTTAGTCAGTTACTTGTGTAATCTGGACTAGAAAGATACTTTTATACTATTCAGAAGTTCCATATAATGATCTTATTGAAATATATTTGTCCTATAATTAACACAATATATTCACCACTGTGTCAGAATGTTAGAGTTTTAGATTACTTCCTCATTAAAAAAGGATGTTTCTAATGGTTTTCAACAGGAATCCTCTTCAGAGGTACTTAAAATTTTTCAGTTATCAAGAATAAAATGTAAGCACACTGACAGTTTAATGAAAACAGCGATGGTAGAGTGATAAACAATGAAGATAAGTCACATCTGTAGGTGAATCCAATCTGTCTGTAAACCAGTCCTGTTCAGACATCATTATACTTACAGGATGGAAGGCTACATCCTGGAAGAGCAGCAGTTCTGAAAAGGACTCAGGAATCATGATGGATAATCATCTAAATTTACAATCTTTTAATGCAAATAACTGATACTGAAAGATTTTAAAATGCAATCCTTGGAGGTATAAACAAACAAGCAAAGATATAAACTGAAAGGTTCAAGAATGTACCTGCACATACTACACGCACACAGCAATACTGAAATTACTACCAGATGCTGTATGCAGTTCTTATGTCCATGCTCTTATGCCCACACTTTAGAATGGATTTTAAAACATCTGAAGTTTCGGAAGAGCCATAAAAGCTTTACAAGTAGAGATTCAAGGAACTCCATCTATATAGATTATTAAAGTTTACATAGTTTTATGTGAATAAAGTGGAATAGTTTAAATCTAGAGTAGTTATTCATTATTCTAATAGGCAGCTAGCTATCTGATGGCCAGTAGCTGTAACTAAACAGTCCTAAAATTGCAAGAGGTCTAAGAGTATGGAAAATAAACTAGCTGCATCACTCAAGAGACACCAAAAACTCCTCACACTTGGAAGAATCTATATGAAAATCAGCTGTCTTTTTAAAACGTATGTTCTACTGCACCCAAAAGATATGGACTTCATGATGCAGATACAACTAGACTGAATTCTAGGGATCATGGCATGCCAGTCAGATTATTTCATTACCATGGTCATTTCTGGCCTTAAAATCAGCTAGTCTGCAATAGGTAGAAAGCTGCAGTGCACATGAGAACATTCAAACTAACAGATGATAATGTGAAGAACTCAAACTACAAGTACAGTCCATCAGAATCAAGCAGAGCTGTGTTCTTAACACCAGTGATTTGTATACCTTGCTGTTTCAATTAAAAACTCAAAATTATCTGTTATGCCTCCAACTTTTTACTTTCATATTTTTAAGTCTGTTTTAATGTATCTGATATTTACATATTATAGTATAATTATACCTACCATACCATGGCTTGGAGTAGGTTAATTGCATAGGAAGATTTACTATGTTTACATTTTTTCTTAAATTACTCTTTTTTTTAAAAAGCACAGTAAAGAGTCTGAGGACAAATTATTCAACTGTTTATCATACATAAGACTGCATGACTATAATACAAAGGGCTTGTCTTTTCATTTAACGTTACAATATACACAGCAAGTCCGGACTAGATCTTACAATCTGAACACAGGTATTTAACCTTTTCCATGCTGTTTATGTTTACAATGCACAGAAGTCCTGTAACCAAACTGTGTAGTAAAGCACACAAAACTGGACTGTAACATAACACAGTATGCAGAAGCACTGGATTTTATGATTTCTTCTTTATGTAGATATTTTAACTGCTTTATTTTTTGGCGCTTGCTAAGGTGTGGCAACCCGCGCACAGGAAAATTACCCAGATTTCGTATTACCCTTATATTCCTAGACAGCAGTAAGTACTGGATTCCTTTTTATATTGCTAAGTTCAGCATTCTGTTTCTAAGGTGATAGCCTTCCAAATCCTGTAAACTTCTCTGAATTACTGAGTTAAAAAAAAAAAGAAAAAACCCACTTTCATCCACAGGGCTGACATGTCAAAACAGAAGAAATATGGATTGCTCGATTAAAAAAAAAAATCATGATTTACAAAGAAATGGTAGTCCCAAGAATTCACTCCCATTTACATGGTAGTCAGCTGCTGCATTGCCATTTTAAGTATAAAAAAATTCCACCTTTTAGTCTGACAAAATGACTTGGCCGCATAGAATTGACCAGTATGAACTGTGAATTTTCTGCTAAATTAAGTTTTAAAAGGGCTTACTGGCAGAGGTAGATCACTGCTTCTGTAATACATAACGGGCAAACAATGCTAATCTGGGATGGGCAATCAATGAATTACCCTTATCCTTTCCAATGTTTTCCATGGAGTTTTCACTTTCCATACAACTAAACTGCTAAATGGGCCCATAAATTTTGCAACTGCCAAGCTGACTGTGTTATATTAAGGCAGCATTACCCAAAAATTAGGCACCTGTTAAATACAGCCTGCTAACCTCAGGTCTCATGTGAGTGTTTTGCTTTACTCAGACTATTATTTTGGACCTGTTCATGCAATCAAGGTCTTGCCTTCAAGTTTACAATTATGTTAATAAGGAATACAAGAGTCAACTGCTGGTTTCATAGCTTCTGGATCTAGTGTCCCTTTTACCTTCAGAAGCCTGAACACATTTATAATGTAACAGATGTTATAGTCTCGAAGTAGATGTCAATCTATTATGTTCAGTACACAGATTGCTGTAAATGTATTGGCTATGAATTCAACAACAGTTCCAGTTTTGTTTAAGCAATAGTACAGCCATAATTTTCAACTGACATTTAAAAATGGTCTAGTTACACCTTGTGTCAAAGTGCAGAACTGCTACATTATTGGTTACAGACATCTATGTGCTATAAAAACAGCTTTGGTACAATAAATTATCAAAAAAGAAAATAAATTTTTGTAAAATTCACAGCATAATTGTGAGGCAAAAAAGCAGTCACATAAAATTCTGCATTTTTAAAAATGTTCAGGATGAACAGAAGACGTCTTTGTGCAGAAGTAATGGTGGAGAAACCACGTGCCGAGAAAAAGCAAAAGAAAAAAGTAAAAAGCAGGAAGGGACACAGTTGTAGCTATTTCCATCAAACGCAAACCACTACTCCTGTGACCTTCAACCAATAAGGAAGTCAACTTTATGACACACGCAAAGTGACCTTGCAATACCTTACAATAAGTGGGTCACAAAAGTCTATTTTAAAAGAAAGGCCTCTTGAATTACCCATTCTCTGTGTTTTCAGCATTAAGGACTGTCTGCAAAAGCATGTCCAAAAGTGATTGCATCTGAAATGGTAGGCTCTTCTAACTTAAGAGTCCAAATCCATAAGGCCAAAGGTTATCCCAAAGACCACCACTTAGACCTCCCCAGGACTGGCCAGGACCGACCCGTTGATTGCTTCTCAGTGCACCTCAGTTATGAAACCAGTCATATTTCAATACTAACTGACTGCGGTCTCCAAAATATGAGACTCACAGAATCCCATTACAATTGCTGCTTTGATCCTCAGTAGATTCAGAAAAGGAGAGTTCTGATCACCGCCACTTAGCATGCTTAATGTGCCTTACAAACTCCATTACAACCGTCCCTTTTTACAGCTGAATAATATATTTGTGTAATCTGAAGGTCCCTCTTTCTTACAGTACTGCATTTCTGTGCCCATGTTTGTTTGGGGAACTAAAAAATATATATATATATTTTACTCACTCCCCTCCCACCCAAAAATTTCAAAGGGTCTTTTTATAAATCATGTGCAATGCTTTTAAAAAGAAACTAGATTGCGACTACAACTAACGTTTGAACAATAACCCCTGTTGAATGAGACCAAAAAAAAAAAAAAAAA
>WAAB01015165.1:398388-414875 GCA_013389865.1 Piaya cayana | reverse complement strand
CAACCCGCGCACAGGAAAATTACCCAGATTTCGTATTACCCTTATATTCCTAGACAGCAGTAAGTACTGGATTCCTTTTTATATTGCTAAGTTCAGCATTCTGTTTCTAAGGTGATAGCCTTCCAAATCCTGTAAACTTCTCTGAATTACTGAGTTAAAAAAAAAAAGAAAAAACCCACTTTCATCCACAGGGCTGACATGTCAAAACAGAAGAAATATGGATTGCTCGATTAAAAAAAAAAATCATGATTTACAAAGAAATGGTAGTCCCAAGAATTCACTCCCATTTACATGGTAGTCAGCTGCTGCATTGCCATTTTAAGTATAAAAAAATTCCACCTTTTAGTCTGACAAAATGACTTGGCCGCATAGAATTGACCAGTATGAACTGTGAATTTTCTGCTAAATTAAGTTTTAAAAGGGCTTACTGGCAGAGGTAGATCACTGCTTCTGTAATACATAACGGGCAAACAATGCTAATCTGGGATGGGCAATCAATTAATTACCCTTATCCTTTCCAATGTTTTCCATGGAGTTTTCACTTTCCATACAACTAAACTGCTAAATGGGCCCATAAATTTTGCAACTGCCAAGCTGACTGTGTTATATTAAGGCAGCATTACCCAAAAATTAGGCACCTGTTAAATACAGCCTGCTAACCTCAGGTCTCATGTGAGTGTTTTGCTTTACTCAGACTATTATTTTGGACCTGTTCATGCAATCAAGGTCTTGCCTTCAAGTTTACAATTATGTTAATAAGGAATACAAGAGTCAACTGCTGGTTTCATAGCTTCTGGATCTAGTGTCCCTTTTACCTTCAGAAGCCTGAACACATTTATAATGTAACAGATGTTATAGTCTCGAAGTAGATGTCAATCTATTATGTTCAGTACACAGATTGCTGTAAATGTATTGGCTATGAATTCAACAACAGTTCCAGTTTTGTTTAAGCAATAGTACAGCCATAATTTTCAACTGACATTTAAAAATGGTCTAGTTACACCTTGTGTCAAAGTGCAGAACTGCTACATTATTGGTTACAGACATCTATGTGCTATAAAAACAGCTTTGGTACAATAAATTATCAAAAAAGAAAATAAATTTTTGTAAAATTCACAGCATAATTGTGAGGCAAAAAAGCAGTCACATAAAATTCTGCATTTTTAAAAATGTTCAGGATGAACAGAAGACGTCTTTGTGCAGAAGTAATGGTGGAGAAACCACGTGCCGAGAAAAAGCAAAAGAAAAAAGTAAAAAGCAGGAAGGGACACAGTTGTAGCTATTTCCATCAAACGCAAACCACTACTCCTGTGACCTTCAACCAATAAGGAAGTCAACTTTATGACACACGCAAAGTGACCTTGCAATACCTTACAATAAGTGGGTCACAAAAGTCTATTTTAAAAGAAAGGCCTCTTGAATTACCCATTCTCTGTGTTTTCAGCATTAAGGACTGTCTGCAAAAGCATGTCCAAAAGTGATTGCATCTGAAATGGTAGGCTCTTCTAACTTAAGAGTCCAAATCCATAAGGCCAAAGGTTATCCCAAAGACCACCACTTAGACCTCCCCAGGACTGGCCAGGACCGACCCGTTGATTGCTTCTCAGTGCACCTCAGTTATGAAACCAGTCATATTTCAATACTAACTGACTGCGGTCTCCAAAATATGAGACTCACAGAATCCCATTACAATTGCTGCTTTGATCCTCAGTAGATTCAGAAAAGGAGAGTTCTGATCACCGCCACTTAGCATGCTTAATGTGCCTTACAAACTCCATTACAACCGTCCCTTTTTACAGCTGAATAATATATTTGTGTAATCTGAAGGTCCCTCTTTCTTACAGTACTGCATTTCTGTGCCCATGTTTGTTTGGGGAACTAAAAAATATATATATATTTTTTACTCACACCCCTCCCACCCAAAAATTTCAAAGGGTCTTTTTATAAATCATGTGCAATGCTTTTAAAAAGAAACTAGATTGCGACTACAACTAACGTTTGAACAATAACCCCTGTTGAATGAGACCAAAAAAAAANAAAAAAAACCCTCCCCAAAAAAACCAAACTATGACTAGGTTGTGGCAAGTTAAAATGGGGGAAGCAAAAGGTGAACACCACTAAGCTATCCGTTAAGGTGGGTCCGGACATGGCTTTTAAAAAAAAAACAAAAACAAAAAAAGCCCCCAAAACCAACAAAAAAACTTCATTGTCCCTTTGCAATCTTTTCAAGTTTAAAAAAATAGTCAGCTTTGCCCTCCTGTAGCGGTTCAGTGAGTTTATCTCCTTCTGATTCAAGCAGCTTTGCACTTTGTTTTTGGAAAAACACCACTTCTATAAAAACACACAAGAAACAAACTTAGTTTCAGTTTAGTCACGAGCTAGCCACAGGACTTTGCTGAACACAAACTCCTGTCATGGGAGACTCTTCTCTATCAATTCCTTGCCTCATTGCAAGGTGTCCTTCAGTCATGTAATGAGCAGGACCTGTATTAGCAGAAAACTGGTACGTTGGATGTCCAGCTATGCCAGTTTCTTGGCGCGGATTAGAGTAGACTGTTAAATTCATGTCCATAGCTCCGTTTTGTCCAAAGTCCAAGGTATTAGCAGCCACTGGGCGGTTCTGATAGGCCTGATTGCCTTGGTTACCAGTAGAGGAGGAAGATGTAGAGGAAGAAGTAGTTGAGGAAGACAGGGATGTCATGGAGTGGTGACTGTGGCCCACCTCCATAGAATCCTGGGTGGAGGAGCTGTTTGTTGGAGAATTGTAGACTCTCGGCCTGGTCCGGCTACCCAAGGCTTGCTGTCCATGATGGTGGTGGTGGTGATGGTGGTGGTGGTGAGAGCTATTTCCGTGATGATGATGTAATGCATTCTGTTGTTGAGGGGTTACATGGAAGGTGGTTTCCTGAACTGGATGGTTTTCAACAGTGACCTGTGTAGGAGCTTCAGTGGCTGTCCAACCAATAGGAGGAGGAAACTGTTGTCGAACCTGTTAAGAAGCAAAATAAAAATTAAAACGCTTACTCAAACCTATGCGTTTGCAATATATTAGATAAATAGTTTTTAATGTTTATACTAACTTTTTAAAAAGTTAACCAAACCTTGCAGTTTCAAAATTACTCTAGAAATGTAAGCATGTAGTTAAGAAGTATTTCTAATGCACTTTCTAAATACACCTTAAGAAAAATAAGTTCATGTTCTGGATATTTTTTTCAAACATGGTTTAAGTAAGTCAAACATGTGACCTTACTGTCAAAATTACAGAAGCAGCTTTACAGAACAGTAGTAACAGCACAATATTTGTATAACATCTAGAACAAAAAGGCCCTTTCCTCTGACTCAGGTTTCTGGATACAATAAGAATACTAAGATTAATTCCTGTTATAGTTCATATCTTGAACTGCATCAACAGCATTAGAGTACTACTCACATCTCTGGAAGAATACTGTCAATTAAACATTATTAAACATTACTAAAATAGCATGACCTAGCTACATACCAATTTGTTGTATAAACCACATTTTCTAATTGGAAGAATTCATATTTTTATCCGCTCTGTACTAAAACAAAAATATTACTGGGCTATCTGTAGTTAATAAATGAGTTGTTGGTTCTCTCCAAGAACCAGCATTGGAAAAAAACCACTAATGCAGCCAGTGATTATGTGGGTGAAGTATGTGCAACACCATAAAATGGAAGTAAGAACTTCAGCAGGAGTCCACTGAAGTACAAGCTATTTTTTTGACTGGGTTGGAAGATGTAGCATAGCTCTGTGTACCCTTATGCCCTGTGTAAAGTGAAGCACTGACAGCTCCACCTGACTTATTGCTACTGATATTATTGCCACTTCTGCACAACCTGTGGAAATCTTTACAGCTACTTGCAGTGCTGTTGCCTAAGTGACCAACCCAACACACACGGGACTATACAAGAGCTGGGGGTAAAAAGTAAACCAAGTCTGATGGCTAGTTCCCATGTTTAAACCACTTCAATCCAGAAACTGAAGTGTAAATTTGTTTTAGGGATATAACATTCTCAGAAAATTGATATAAATCAAACTGACAAAAGCTCTGCTTAAATATACCTGCGGGCTGTGTGTTTCACAGTCCATAGCTTGAACAGCAGCAGTGAAGTGTCCACCACTATGTCGATGCTGGTGTGTGGGGTCTGACCGCGCCCTTCCACTGTTGCTTGTTCCAGAAGATCCACCTATAAGATCATCACAAGCACAATAACCAAAGAGACACAACATTTAATGCAAGCTGCAAAACAATGACAGCATGAAGATATTTAAAGTGCTTCAAGGCAAAAATACAAGACGTAGTCCTCATATTTTTGCTTATCTTTTTTTTTGTTGGAGCAGTTACCTGTTACAGTTGATTAAAATAATTGTTTTGATGACCACGACTGACATATTTGGGTTTTGTGGGGTTTTTTTTTAAGAACATTTATCTGGGTAAGACTCCTTTAATGCGATTAGGAAATATAATTTTGTTATGTGTGAAAGAGGAAAACTTGCCTGAGCTTGAAGATGTACTAGAGGTGGTTCCTGAAGACTGAGACTGCTCCATGGCAGGACTTGTTGACACACTGTTACTTGTGTTTGTACCTTCGTCTGCTGTTTTCTTAAAGAAACTATGCTGTAGGGCATAATACGGTTGAATTCGTGTCTTGGGGTCATAATCAAGCATCCTTAAGATGAGGTCTTTGAACTTCAAGTAGTCAGCTACAGTATGACCCGATTCCCCAGCACGACGTCCACCTGGTCCTCCTGTTTCAACTCCTAGTATATTGTGAAGTTTACGAGTTCCGGGTGGTTTGTATTCCTGTCGGAAAGGTAGAAACTGCTTGAAATTAAGTTATATATTAAGCCTTGGATGTGCATAGTTTAAACGTGCCGTAAAAGGAAGCATGTCAAATAAAAATAAGATACTATTCAGTATTACAGAAGGCGTTATTTTATTAACCTGTCTTACAACATTGAACAGTAGGGAAAAACCATAAAGCTACATTTTCAAGTAAGGCATAATGTAAAACAAAGTAACATCTCACCCATATATGTATATACAATACATATATATGTGTGTGTGTGTGTATATATATATATGTATGTGTGTATTTTTAAAGAGATAATCTATATTCTCATCCTAATTATGCAACCTACCCTTTTTCCATCTTTGGTCTTCTTCAAGTTCCAAGCGCCATCTGGCAACTTCTCAAAGAACTTTCTTGCTTTTGGTGCTTGGTCAAGGATATGGGTAGGTGGAATCCCCAAAACTTCCACTATTTTATTCATTTGATCCACCTGTTCCAAACAAGGAATATTTGTCAACAACATGTGACAGGGAGCTGAGCAGTGTGACAGAGTGATATTCTACAGTCTTACGGGAAGTAAATATAAACCTCCCAGCCAAATTTTAAATTAACTTACTTTAAGAAAAATCCAATATATAGAAAACAAATCTATGAATAAGGACTAAGAGGGGGGACCCAGAAACAGAAAATTAACAGGCAATTTAGAGTCTGATAGAAGACATTTTTGTCATTAACTTTTATTCATTTTAGAACCAGTAAGCTCCCCTAACTTATGCATTACAATTAAAGAGATGGAAATCATAATAAGAATGAACAAAAAAAATAAAACAATCAAGTTACTTGTACTGCAACATAGCTGCATACCTCATTTGCCCCACTGAAAAGAGGCTCTCCAGTGTGCATCTCAACTAAAATACACCCAAGGGACCACATATCAATTGCAAGATCATAAGGCATTCCCAGTAGCACCTCTGGTGATCGATAAAAACGACTCTGGATATATTGGTATATCTGAAATAAAAACACCAAAGGTAATAAATACACAGCATCCGAACAGCACTATCAGGATCCCAGATTACAAAACAGAACTATGATGAAATACATTTTTGGTGTAGCAAAAGCCAAGGTATCAGTGATAGTAAAAAGTACCTATACTTTACATTAAAAAAATATGTAAATGTTAATCCTTAGGAAAATACTAGCATTCACAGTCTCTGACCAAAAACATAGTGCAGATTCACTCATGATGACAGTATTTTACATTTATGGGTTGATGAGTGTCATCTCATGTAATTACAGGTGATCATACAACAAAACTTTAGTCTGGTATCACCCTAAGAAAAACTATTCCATAAGCCACATCAGAATCACACAACTCGCCAGACAAAACCAGTAGTAAAAGTTCAAAAGCAACAATTCTGATGTGATAAAATGTGATTAAGCTATCAGGTGATTCCAGGAACTACAAAACACCACATTTGAAAAAGCAACCTCCTTCCACCCTCAACTATCCTGCTCATTTCACAAAACAGATAATTCTACCTTGAATATAAACCCAGAGATGGGCTTAAACTTAAGCATATTCAAAAGCAAAGACAGAAAGAAAACGAACAGAAAATCCATAAAATTCCAAAATCCTTAGCAGAAAACATCCAATAGAATAATACAATAGAACATACTTTATATTCTAAGTAATATGCAATTTTATCCAGTACTTTCCACCAAGGCACTGGTGTTTCTTTGTCATTTTTTAAGTTAACTTTAATGAAGAATTATACTGGGGTTTTCTGCTTGTATTTCTTAACATCTCAAAACTATCTTATTGACCTAAACAAGCTAGATTTCATTTCACCTCTTGGTGTTGTCCTTCACCCCAGGCTGCAAAGTTTCTAGTTCACAGAAATGAGTATCTTTACTCATAGTAATACCACCACTAAACTCAATTCAGTCTTTCCACAGCTGCTGAAGTGTATGTAAAAAAGGGTTAGTTATAATCGGTATTGATAAGTGCCAGCTACTGCCCTGTCTCGATTCTCAAATACCTTCTTCCCTCCAAGGCACACTAAATAGATGACATGCTAAAGTAGAAGTATTAATACATACATAATAAGAAAATAATTAAAATGTACATTATCTAGTAGCACTGCAGACTTCTACAATCAAGTGTTGATGCATTCTGCATTAAAATAGCATAAAAACATAACCGAAGAGAAAAGAAAGACGGAAAGCTTATCACTATGGAGAAAGTTTAAGCACTACAGCACTAAAATTCATTAATGTTTAAATTAGTTATCCGAGTATTATGACTTAAAAAATATTAAGTTTTTTTATATGCATCCAAAAGTAGCATTATTGTAAGTTTTACTAATACTCACCCTCTGTCCAAGTTGACACGAACTGCCAAAGTCAACAATCTTGATAGCACTTCGTTTGGGGTTGCAGAGCAGGATGTTCTCAGGTTTTAGGTCACAGTGAATGATACTAAGTTCAGGAGTCGCCAGAAAAAGCAGTGCAGTGCACATTTGCTGTGCAAATTTTCGTGTCAGGTTCAATGAGACACCTCTGAAGTTGGTGTTCCGCAAGAGGTCATACAGATTGTAGGACAGCATTTCAAACACTAAGCAGAGATGGTTTCGGAACATGAAGTGGCGCTTCAAATGCACTTTAAAAACGGGAGGAAAAAATAATTAACACACATCCTGTGTGGTAAGTACTGAATACTAATTACAACAAAATATTTTAAGTATTTTCATCAACATGTGGGAAGCTGACCTGTGAGTAAGATAATACAGTGTTGTGCTTTTTTTATTTATTAGGTCTAGGTCTAGGCCTGGGGTATGAGGAGACACTTTAAACATCTGCAGGTTGCCTCAGTAAAGCTCCATTAACTAAAAACAATTTAGAAGTTAGAAGAGTCCTTTTTTCCAAGATATCACTCCCCTATTAGCAAAGGCAAACACATTCATGGGTGAAGAAAAATGCCAGTAGAAAAACCCCAAAAAGAAGCACAAACTGTGTCTAGCACAACCTTTGTCACAACACTTCTGATCTTTTGCTGGGCAGAGTTCATTTCTCCACTCACCTAAAGCTAAAACTGTATTCAAATCCAAGCAGAATGGAAACAAAGTATATCGTTTTCAACAGTAAAGCCAATACCACACTTTAGACTGAATTATTTATTATGAATCTCCTTTATATTTATAGAGAAAATATTTGAATGCCAGATTAATTTTAAAATATTAAGACATTACTGCAATTTATAAGACCTGACTTCAACCAATTACTTCAGTTAATGAAACTGATAAATATCCCAAATGCATTACATTAATTGAAATCAGGCCATTATCTCAGATAATGAAAGCAATCAATCTAAACCAAATCTAACTGCTTTGTTACATGAAAAAGTTGAAAAACTCATCACATTGTCTGTTTAGAGGCAAGCAGGTTTACCAGTCTGTCAACCGTTCAGATCTGTTGCCGCAAGTACAAGAAAATTGAAATATGAGGAATGCTTCAGCCTTCAGATAGAGTGTCAGACTCCTTTTTTTGTTGTAATAAAATCTTGAACCGATATGAGCACAGTAAGCATTCAGACCTCAGTTAAGGTCACTACTTTGTGTCCTATGAATTTTTCTTCTCCACTAGTTCGTCGTGTGTCCCTTAGAACTTACCTGTAGCAATACCATTTGTTTCCACCCTGACACCAGTTCCTGCAACGGATCACTGTCTAAACCTTCTGTATTTTCTCATCTTTGCCATATTTCCAGTATTCTCCCACAATAAAAACACCAGCACCTTTTTGTGTCCATGTGAGCTTCCTACACTTGATTCGAGTTCCTCCCCACATCACCTAGCCTTGGCTGGACCTGCCGGTTTGCAAGGAACATCACTTACTCCAACTGATTTGTAGCTACCAGCCAAACAGTACCACTTTCAACTGCCACACAGTTCAAGCAGGCTGCGTAAGAGCTGAACTTGCAACATCTTTCCTTCAGTGAAGCCATGACATTTGAATATTTTCAGAAACTTGAAGACCCTAATGCATTCTTGTGCTTGTGTTAGCTCTGAAGGAGACTCGTCAGAAGGTTGGGGGTACTAGAGGAGATCTGATAGAAGCATAAGCAGTTAAGCTTTATGTCCTTAAAAATCAGGCTACGGTGTATTAACCACATTCTACCTGAAGTTCACAGTTTACATCACATGACACACTGTAATAACCTCAAAGCTTTCAGCCTTATTCAGCTATTTCCAGCATCACATATCCAAAAGACTATGCAAGGATGAACTGTCCATGTGTCCTACAGACAACTCACTTTTTACATCAGCATGATGAAAACTTCAATTAAGTCTTGTTCCAAAAGCATGTTCATAAGCAACAGTTCCTATACTTATAGGAATTTTCTAGTGAAGTGCCTAGAGATCTCAGTTCTCCACAGTCAGATTTTGCATAGCATGCAATACAAGGTATTCATTCAAAACATTATCTCTTTGGGTTTTTTATCTTTACTGATGCTGTCATGTTCACTGAAGACTATTTTAAATAAACGTGAAAATATTCTAGTATATCCTAACAGATTTGGAAATCAGCTTGAAACAAGCCTAAAAGCACTTGGCTAAGCAAAGGAAGTACATGTTACTTCTCAAATGTTAAAAATTATCAAAACTTCTTGGTTTTTTTTCTTGATTATATGATGTTTTGGTCCATTTCACTTTACTTGATATTACAAACAGATCCTCCAAAACTTAAAAATTCCAAAAGCTTATGTGCTGACACTTATAGTGCCTTTATTTGCTGCCCATTAATCTGACACTGGTCATGTCTTTAAGGCTCCTGAAACATCTTTTTGACATTGCATGCTGTCAAGTTCAGGTTTTCTTTTATAAACGCATGTTACTAAAATAACCTCCTGTTAAAAATACTTCAATAATAAAGTGTATTACAAAGATTATATTCTATAAGTTTTACTGTAACTGAAGACTCATCAGATAATTTAACACCAATGTATTAATCTCAGAATTTCAAAGGTTTCTTTCTAAAACACAGGAAGAAAAATAAGTAATCCAGCACATACATGCAAATCAGAAAAGCATAGCTATTAGTATTACAGCTTCTATAAGCTAAAATAAAAGATGCCTGAACTAAGCTTCATTGTCTTTAATCACTTTTTCATACTTCTCCATCTCTCTTTACAACGTGTTATTGCTTTCCTTAAATCTTTTCTCCCCAACTGTCCACTACAAAGAACAAACAGGATTTAATAAAATTTTTGCACAAGCTGACTTAATTTCATTGTTATAAAGTTCAAGAAGCATTACTATTATAAATTAACAGGACAACATTGCAACCTACAGGAACAGTGAAAATTTTAAGCTTTAAAATATTTTCTGGGTTCTAAATGGGCAAGCCTTAACATTTACAAGTCTTATCTCAGATTTGTTATACAAAATTTTGAGCTTTTAAAACATACATGATCAAAAAATAAGGATTAAGCTAGCCATAAAACTACTGTGTGGTGCTGTTGTACATTAAGTATGCACTCTTTTACCCACAAGATTTCTGAGAGAATTTAAAATATATTCAAAATAGTGAAAGAGATGCAAACTACCACAGATCACAGATGCTAAGGAAAAACTGGTCCATGCCAGCTACTTGAGCTGTCCGTATTACCAAATGGAAAAAGAAAATTCCAAAGAAAACGTCTGCGTTACAAACAAATAAGTCTGTTATCCCAGATAACTTATTCTAGTGGACAGGATGCTGTTGCAAATCAAACCAGAAAATGTACACTGAAGTACATTAAAGTTTGTATTTTCTTTTCTGTAGCACCAGAAGCATTAGTTGCAGCATCCTACACTACATAGCAAGATCCACAATATTCATAACTTGAATAAACAATAAGTTGAAGAAACTATTCAAATACCTATATAGTACTTCATCTCAGTGTCATGTTTGTTCATAAGCTCAAGCAGTCGCACTTCAATCTGTGCTTGGTTTAAGAAAGCCTTCTTGTTTTTTATTATTTTGATAGCCACCCACTCTTGTTCCACTCGATCATAAGCCTTTACAACCTGGAAGAGAAAAGTCAAATACATCAGTAAAATCTCTCAATTTTTTTAAGTACAGAAAAACTCACTTTAAACTTTATTTACCTGCTGAATTTAGAGGAAATACTTTAAAAACTTTTCTTCTTTCCAGTTGTATTTCTTATATTTAATTTCTTTTCTTACTTGATACTACAATAAAGCCACAACTGGTAATGTGATATTTACTGCAATAGGTTGCAAAACAGTACTGAGGTTTCACTGAGCTGCACTAAAGCGAGTAATATACCCAAATGCAATTAGCAAATCATCAGAACCTGTAAAGCAACTGGCAAAATCCAAGAAAAACTAGCAAAAAAACCCAATAGAAAAGCTCCAGCCTCCTTCCAGCCTTTTCTCACTCCCTAGCTACAGTCAAAAAAAATGTTAGCAGGTAATTATTTGCAATAGGTGATCTCTAGCACTAGATTGCATTTTAATTTTAAAAAGCAAACTAATAGCTAAAAATACAAACTAATGGCAGAAAGCTGAAGATTTGCTTATTGCTAAATGCTTTACCAGACCTACATACTGGTGTATAATCAAATGTTTTCTGTAGTAACAAGAAACAGTACAAAATACAACTGTCTTGAGCAGGCACTCAGTTCAAGAGGATTAACAAAAAAAGTGTTGAATTTAAAAATTAAACAAGAATATCCGTTAAATGAAATCCATCTTATGATTCACATGAATTACATGTTGCTTAGTTAATACACATTACCTGTCCAAAGGATCCTTTGCCTATTAAAGAGTCAATTTCATAACGATCCATCCACTTCTCCCCATTTTTTACAATATAGTCATAGTTGTCATCATCATAGCCATCATTGTAAACTTTTCGCTCCTTTTTGTGACTGGAATCATCTCCTTGGCCCTGCTGATGCCGCCGTTTTTTTTTTGCATAGTAAACCTGAATGTGGAAAGTATATTGATTAAAAGAGCACTTGTTACAACATCAGTTCAATAACAACTAGAACTGGCTTTTATAATCATTGCACCTAAAAAATTCAGAAAGCAGATATAAAGAAATGCATTAATTACACTGATCCCTAGAGTTCTCAGGTGCAAAAAGAAGAGATAAAGTACATTATACACACAGCAGAATTTAAATTGGTTAAGTAGCCTGAAAAGAAGTGTTATAAGCTGCTCTTTCTGTAAGAGTGGAAAATAAAAATTCCAAGGAAGTCAGTGACCACTGCAGAACTCCCTTCATATTCCCTACAACTGTCAAAGAGCTAGAAACTAGCTGATGCTTTCATGTATTATCCACATCATTGTCATATTTTGCATTTGCCAATAATAGTTCATTAAATAATTCAGGGAAAGCACTATTTTTCCTTAAAAGCTTAGACACACGTCTTAAACATTTACAGGATGAGCTGAACAAGTATTTGTGCCACTCATATTTGCTTATGTAATAGGAAAGTTCAACATCTGTTTATAAAACAACAGAAAATAAACTTCAGGATAAAACATGTCCCATGGGCTGGATGGAAAGCAGGACCATCACATCAATGATCTCAAATGAGAAGAGAACAGATGAAAGGCTTGATTTTTCTTCTCTCTCCAAAAGATTATTCAGAGAAAATATATTTAAAGATGTATTGTAAACAAAAACTTCACATGGATACACAATTACAAAGATAGCAACAGCCATTACCTCATTAATATGCTTGTATGTTTTGATCAAATCTACGGAGAGTTTCCTCAAAGGAGCAGTGGCTGGATCACGGAAAGTTTGGGGCATCCGCCTCTGTAATATGACCACAACTTAACTTAGTAAAAAAACACCAGGACTAAAGATACAATTACTAAACCAAATCATGATATTCCTCATAGACATCAGCTATTCCACTGAGGATCTTTTTCTTTAAGCTGACATTAAAAAAAAAAAAAAAAAAAAANNNNAAAAAGAAAGAAAGAAAAAAAATCTAGGAAATTAAATAAAGAGTTCAGTTACTTCTTAATATAGTTGGAGAACGAGATAAATAAATAACTAAATAAATAAATACATAAATCCCAAGATTCCTACTTCTCTTCCCATTATGCCTAACAGGTTTAATCCTTATAAACAGTATTTTCCCCCGGTTAAAAATACAGTTATTTTGACAAGTGAGGTTCTCGCTGACATTACTCCTCTACCTCATGACAGATGCACAGAACTGTAAGCACATTCAATGTATAGCTGCGTTAAAACCACAAATGAAATTTAGCAATGGTAACTACTGGAGAGCTGTTGCAGTTTGCTACATTTGAAGTGCATCAAATTCAAAATAACAATAATAATAATAAAACCCAGGTCTACTGTGCCTGTCTACTGTGCCTTGCAGTAGCCAGGCTTAAATCTAAATCTAAAACCTAAAGAAAATCTAAAACATGCACATGAGCACCATAACTACATTTAAAGTTTTAAAACAACATCCCTGAAACGGTTGTTATGTTCCTCATATGTGTTTCCTAAAACTGAGTACACTTGGAACAAAACCATGTTCAACAGCAAATTGGGTTTTTAACTGATTTCCTGAAGAAACAAGACTCACGCAATAACATTATCTATGAGCCTCTTTTTATAATTTGTACACATATGCCATGTACATTCTGATCTACTAATCAACCCCTTTTCATCCTTAAGATTTGTTTGAAATCTCAGAAGGTAAAGTTCCTGAAACAGTAAAGCTCCAAGAGGCAAGCTGGAGATGAGTTATATCCCCAGTAAAGATAAGACAGAACAACTAAGTCACAAACCATTTCATTTGGCTAAAGCCAACTACCTGCTCAGCAGACGCTTACTTAACAGCACAACTGCACCACCAGACAAGCTCTGGCAGCTTCCCTGTCTCACTCAGAGTGTGTCAGGTGGGAAGCTAGGACAGAGAGTGTGACAAGGTTAGTGTGACTACACCCGCAGCCTGCCTCTCTTTATTTTCTCTCTTCCCAATGACAGAAAGCCACAGAGCAAGTTCAAGCAATTCCACTAAAGAAAAGCACACTTCATATACACTGAAACCTCTTCTACTTCCTTTCCTCATTAACTAAGAGGGTCCAGTGACCAAGCATCACAACACTCAGCCTTACAACTCTCATCTCGTGGCACCAAATATGCTCACATTCAGAACTCTCATCACTTCCAAGCACTTCATCCTCATCTGCTGCCTCTTGTTATAACTAAACTGATAAGCAGCTTCCCACAGAGCTGAGGAAAGAGCATGAACTCCCAATAAAAATAACGAAACTGATTTTTGTATTGGTATTACTGAACTAATAAATGAACTAGAGAAGCATAACTGCTCCACCATCTTTCATGCTGTGCAAACTAGTTCATCTTTTGCCTGATTACCAAGTAAAAACAACTATGTTGAAGTGACCCAAAAACATTCTTGCAAACATAAGGGATAAAGAGAGTTTGTGCTTCTGAAACTGGATCGGAACTCAGGTACCCAAGCAACTATACTAGGAAAGCTAACACTCTCCCCTGGTGGATGCGCAGATTGCACAGGGGAAGGAAAGACATTGTGAGCAAGGCTGAGAGAGCAAGAAAGAGTGTGAACAAGCATTAAAGAGAGGGGGGGAAAGTAAGAAACTGCCACTAAGCTTACTGCATCTGCATGAGGCCAGGACTTGCGACAGGCAGCAAACTCATGGGAGCTGAGGGCTCCTGAGAAACAGCAATTCAAAGCTCTGATGCACGCCACTCCAAATAAACTCACATAACAATTTTTCACCCATGCAACACTGCTGACTTGTGATCTTTTTTATTAGAGAATTTTTCTCAGAAATTATATGCTACAGTTAAACTTCCCACAGGAAATTTTAACCTAACTCATGCCCTAGGTTTCTGTTCCAGTCAATTCACTTTCAGATGTGCTCACTAACATCAATTTCTCTTATGCGGTTTTACCAAATCAGTTCTTTAATTCTTTTTTATTACAAGCATGACTATTTTGTAAATATCATGAAATTCTGTTTTAAAGTTTCCTAAACAAACTATTTGACATTTGCAAAACATTTTTGTTTGTTCCTTTCATCTGTCAAACAAATGTGAACAATTAAACAAATCACACCTAAACATGATCTCTTCTGGTTCTCTCCCACTGTTAAACAACTAAATGGCATCTAGTCCTAACCCCAGCTGTTGCTGCTACAAGGCTTTTAAAAGTACTTCCTTTAAATTTCCCAAATCTGACTTAATAAGATTTTTGGAACGCAGGAACACTGGTAGATTCTGTTGGCAGAAGAATCTCTGCAGCGGTGCGCAAATATTGGCAGGGACCAGCCTCGGCCCTAGGCTGACATGACCACACAGGGTTTTCATTACTGCAGGTCACAAGTTTTGCAGAAGACTCAGTGTGGAAGAACTCCATAGTTCAGATCAACTATTCAGACATATGGTTGTTCTAATTTGGAAAGGGAATTTGTAGGATAAGCTTTCATATTTATTTTCCAATTTATTTGCTTAAAAAGAACTTTTTTTCTAATTTCAGTTCTGAAATAAGTAGCCAGGTGAAAAAAACTTCTAATTTGTTGACGTTCCCCAATAGTAAATGATTAAAATTCTGCAGACTACCCCTGTGTTGCTTGCAGCCAGTACCTGGGTTTAAAACTGTGCTTTCAACTGTGCATTTAGACAGTCACACATTCACGAGGACACACTTTAACCTGTGTGAACTTTTTAATGAGTGCTATTTTTCTATCCTGGGTTCATAAAGTGTTGGGTGGGAGAGGAAAAATAATTGACCTTTTATTCCTCCCTCTGTATACTGCAAAATTTCTATCATTCTCTTTTTTTTCCAAGATCCTTTTGGAGACTCTCGCTCCCTTCTTTCTGATGATGCAAAACTATGGAACAAAGTGGTCATTACTGATTTTACACAATAGCACTCTGAAATTCTTTATCACTGGGGTAATACTGATTTTCCCTCTTGGCCTCAAAGAATGCTGAACCACGAAAAAAAAAAAAGAAAAAAGAAAAATGCTATAGCACAAGCTTCAGTCTCTATCTGGTGGCCAGACAGCAACACTGCAACCTCAGATGTTCCCAAAGACAGAACACTCATCAGAAGATATGCTTTTATTTCAAGACTGATAGACAAGAAACTAGTTCCATTACAGTCAGTAAATACTCATCATGTTCTGACTGGTCCATACTTCTGTCTCAGTGGAAACAGCAATGCTACCAGGATGGCACCATGACAAAAATTACATGGCAAGTAAGGAACTGAAATTTCATTTTCATACCTATTAACCAAACACACACGACACAGTGCTGAGAAGCAACCAGTAACTAGTCTAAGCAAAGAAGAATCAAATAAACACGAAAAAGGCAACCAAGTACCCCACTTACATGTAGTCAACACATCTGAGACAAACTATGTTTTAAGAAAACTATAACTTTTAACTCAGGTATGTTATTTTAACTCACATATAGGCTTTGAGGTTTAATGAATGAAGGAACAGATAACAAAAAATATGTCCAAGAGAGAAATTTGTTATCTAAAAAACAGATGGCACTGTCCCTTACTAAATGCATTTTATTTTGATTACGGGAAATTCTGAGCAGATGAAGGGGCTGGAGAACAGGCCTTATGAGGAGC